>JAQGAU010004029.1:0-12222 GCA_034698045.1 Paramacrobiotus richtersi
AATCTTTCAGTTAAATTCCAAAACCTCAAACATTTCGAACACAAATGGGTTGCGCGCCAGCGCAACCCGCGCTTGTACATATATATGTTCACATGGTTTCTTTCACCGAATTTCACGGAATGCTAGGCCATAATGGTAACTAAAGATCGTATACTTCTATCTATAAAGAGAGAGCCATTATTTTACGTCCCAGCATGCGCATTCCTTGTTAGATATAATTTGAACATGCATAAGGAGTTTTCCTTTCCGATAGTAAAAATTTGGACTTAAACAGTTCGCAAAATCCTTACTGTGAAGCAGCGCCGCAGCATTATACTAATAGGAGTATTAAATTTCATTTTTTACGGTACAGTATCTGTATGTAGGCGTTTTCGGTACAAAATTTTGAGTCTGTGACTTCAACTTGCTTATAAACTCTAAAAAGGTCGAAGTGAGTTTGTAGCACCCTAGTTTAAAGTTTATAGCTTATGAATTACAGTTTATATGACAGATAATGTTGAAACCTGTTTCAGGAAAGTAAGCATGGACAAAATAAACAAGTTTCATAAATGAAAAGGTCACCAACTAAAACGGGCAAATAATAAAGCACTCCGGCATCAGCCCACGGGGCAATGTTCTGATGGCTTTCGACAACTTCTTGTGGCGGGCGCTCTAGAGCACGGCAACAACAAACACGCTTGCGCTCAAAGGACTTACTTTGACGGCTGCTAAATGGCCACCATTGATTGAATAATTTGGACTCATATTTTAAGGAAAAATTTGATTCTTCAAACGTGCTGCAGCTTCCGTGCTTTTTGCTGAAAGTTTTAGTTTGTTTTCAGTGAAACCATTTATCCGCATTCAGTTCATTTCCAGTTGTCTGTTCGTCAGCCTTCTGTTTTGTGCAAAAATGGACGGAGCCGCAGACGACAAAGATCTGGAAAAGGTTCCGAATCTTCCAATGGAAGAAGAAATGACAGATGAGGTTGTTGACGATTTTATGCCAGACGCTAAGAAACTGGCAGATGAGTATGCGAAAAAGGATGAACAACGCAAAAACCAAGTCAACCATAGGCCAGCTTTCAATGGCAAGGGCTTGACTTTGGACGAGGTGGCCGAACAGCGCCATCAGCTGAATTTCGCCAGTCACCGCTACGACCATCCGAACCGTGGCTATCGTGGTGGACGAGGACGGGGACGCGGATCGCCAGAGAATGCTTACCACAATCGATACAACTGGAAAGTAAGTGTTGTGGACGGGATTTTTATGAATTTTATCAGACGTAGCTGAAATAGTTTGGTCTCACGGTTCTATACTGCTGTCGGGGGGAGTTTCTGTATGATTGCAAACAAGAATACTGTAACATTACAGGGAAGTCGTTAACATGTGCTTCTTGATTGGTCAGTCAGTGTTTTGCAGTGCTTTTTAGAATAGTACCTAGGTAAAGTGTAATTTTTGTTAGGGAGACGATTCTGGTGGTCATGAGCAAGAAAGCAGCTGCAGCGGACCCTTTACCAAACGGAATGGGGAAGGAAACTCTGGAGGAAATAACATTGTGTTCCCGCATTACGATGAACTGCGAGATGCCAGTCGGAACGAGCAGGTATGCTTTGGTCGTCGTCCAGTTCTCATAATTTGTTCAAGCGAAAATTATGACGATCGTTATGTTCAGGAATCGTTAATCGTTCGTTTTCCTTTTCAGAAGGTTATTAACTTCCCTCCAGAAGTACTCCCGTGGACCAAGCAGAAGACTACCGTTACATTTGGAAATCTGCGCCATACCATATCGAGCCAAGATGTTCAGGTACCGTAACAGAAGAGTTTTGCAGGCTCCACCACGATTTTGGCTGAGGTTTCCTGCAGATTTCTTATGCGGATTTGAAACTTTTTCGTAACAGTAAAATAACTGTGGAGTAACAGAAGTTACTGATGGCTGTTTTCGTTGGAAATCACGATTCTCATAGATAAATTCTTAATTTTTTCTATGGAAAATATTTTTGTGATCGATTTTGCGAGATTCTTATTGAAGGTATTCGTTTCAGGACCTGTGTGCTGTTTATGGTGAGGTTTGCAACAGCCGTGTTATTATGGATAAGGATGGAACTCCTACCGGATACGCTGTGGCTGATTTCCTGGATCGTATCGCTGCGGAGAAGGCCGTCATGGATTACGATCGGCGCACACTGGACGGTAAAAAAAGCTGTTGTCTAATGAATTCGCGAAAAACAAGGTGGCAACTACGAGTGCCGTTAACATTTTGATTGTTTTAATAAAGGAATAGTTTGAGTCCAGAGTAAAAGGTAGAAACAAAACACAATTCAAATGAGAAAAAATATTGCTTAATTTTGGGGGAAATTAATGGCTTACTAATTCACTCTGAAATGTGCTTTTCTTTTCTGTTTTCGACAGCAATCGTTATGAAATTTTGTTTATGTATTTCACGAAATTTGGATGCGAAGATATCAACAATGAATTTACGCTTGTATTTTAGGACAACCGCTGATGTGTGTGATCAACGAGGATAAGGTACGACCATCCGAGCAGGACAATGAGGGAAAAAGAGGCATTCACGCCCGACTGGGTCCGAAATTTGGTCCGGGTGGATTGGGTGGTAGTTTCCGTTGAGTGGACATTTCCTTGACCGATTCGTGTCCAGTGTACAAAAGCAGAGATTTGTATTTACGTCGTTTTGCACATTAGAATTACTGAACTTCTGTTTTTATTTTATAACAATGGGGCAGAGAATAATGCTTGGGTTTAATTTGCCTAGGTGGCTATTGTTCAGCTGGTGATCATAATTGATTTTAATAAGGCCGTATAATTGTGCTTCTTTTAATTGCAATCTGTGTGCACACCTTTTGCTAGCTGATGGTTTGCGCGATTGATTTTGCCTGATTAGTGGCTCTGTAGTGATCTACGGCTTGTTTTTACTGATCCAGCTTTTAAGGAATGGGAACTTCTATGAACGTTATTAAAGTCATAATTATCGAATTTATTCGATCAGTTAAATCAGTCAGAACGAAACACAAACGTTGCAATTTAATCAGAAGTGCCGCTGTTTCTGCAAAGAAAAGGAGCCGAATTGAGACCGGATTGAAAGTCGAATTTGACAAGCCGGGGGGAGTAAAAGGAACCTGTTGAATCGGACAACACCCCCCGGCGCAAGGTATGCTCGCCTCTCTCCAGCAGTTCATTACAAAAAATAAACACTTCCATTAATAATTTTTGCTTGCTGCCTTGCAGATTTTGCGCGGTTTTCATTGTCGCTTTTGTACGATCGTATACTAATTTCCTTTGTGATTTCCTTCGAATTACGTTTCCCGTGGACTGACGATTTATCCTGGAACTTCCAGACTGATGAAAAGCTACTTGAGCCTTTACTGTAGCCAGAATTTGTGAAATTTAATCCGAAAGTTTGTTACATACAAACTGGATGAATCGCGAAGAAAGGAAGATTAATATTATCATTATGGCTCCGAATTCCTTTGGATCCAAAATCCCTGTCGGGAACTTCTCATCCTGAATTCCTGTTAAGACGTTTTGACGACTCGCGTACCCAGAGAATCACATACTGCGCGAGATCATTACGGAATCGTGAAGCAGCAGTCTCTTCGTGCAGAATTTGAATTGCAGCTGTACTCATTCTCAGCGGAAAAATGCTACACTCTCAGGCTCGACCAGCACCGGGCCGTATTCACAAATTGGATGATAATGTCGTCAATCGGATCGCCGCTGGTGAAATTATCGTACGTCCCGCGAATGGTGTCAAAGAGATGCTGGAGAACAGGTGGGCACTGAGGCAGAGCTTTGCGTCATGACGCACATTAGCCGTTCAAGGAATCAATGGTGTTTCTTTTCTTTGCAGTCTGGATGCGGGAGCCACGGAGATCAGCATCGTTGTGAAGAACGGCGGAATGAGTATGGCCCAAATCCACGACAATGGCTGCGGAATCAAGGTAAGTAAATTTCTCTGTAAAAAGAGAAGAATTCGTGACTTTTGCGAACAGAAATGAGTTCCAGCAATTTTCGCTTCGTTTTTTCATTAATACATCCGAATGTATTATGAAAGCTGAAAGAATTTTGTAGCAGACTTTCTGTAAAATTTTAGCTGTTTAGATTAAAAGGATAAGCTTCGTGTTTTCACTTTTCTGCTTTCGTTTGAGTGGATATTTTCTGATTTTCTTTGGTAGATGATTTCTGAGTAATTTTTCGGAAATATCTTCCGATCAAGAAACATGTCGTTTCCGGTGCAAAACAGTAACAACAACAAAATATCAACTTTTCTCGCTCTTTATAGAAGGATGATTTCCCCCTCATTTGTGAACGCTTTACGACAAGTAAAATCGAAAAGTTCGACGACATTACCCAGCTGACGAGTTTTGGATTTCGTGGAGAAGCGCTGGCCAGCATTAGTTACATTGCGAAGGTGCGCATCGTTAGTCGCACAGCTGATTCTGTGTGTGCCTATCAGATGGAGTACAATATGGGACAACCGACAGGAGCGATCAAAGCCATGGCCGGAAATGTTGGCACTATGATTACGGTAAGTTTACGTGATTGGAAATTCGCTTACCGGGCAGTTTTTTCGAATTGTACTGTGTACGTTTATATCCGGACATTTTTCAGTACTTTTCGCATTGGTCGTTCGTTCGTTTAATTTCCATGTGTTTATTGCTTTTAGATTTTTATAATGTATGCAGTCGTCTAGCAAACTGTCTTGCGTTATCCTAAATACATGACGAAAGTGTAATTTTCATTAACACGGAAAAAACCTAGTTTTGTCGATATTACGGTTGTAAGGGTGGCTTGGATTCAATATTTTAGTCGCTTAGTTTAATAGGAAGTGCATACATATTATGCTGCTGTGATATTATATAAAACAGATCGTTTGAAAATAAAAGTGGAAGATTTCTTTTACAATACTCATTCATGATTACTGGAAAAGTTTTTTCGTACAGGTGGAAGATTTCTTTTACAATAATCCAACTAGACGCGCTGTGCTGTCCAGCCCATCGGATGAGTACGGGAAGATTCTGGAAGTCATCACCAAGTATGCCATGCGCTATCCGCATGTGGGATTCTCGTTGAAAAAATTTGGCGAGCATGGTGCGGATTTGCGTACACCGGCCAATTCCACGGCACTGGAAAACGCTAAAATACTATTCAAGGACGCTGTTGCACGGTAAATTAAGGTTTCGCAGTTGGTGCCATTCTTTCGTAGTGCATAAAGATTTTAATTATGATTTTCAGAGAATTGCTTCTAGTGGAAGACTCGAACGACAAATATCAGTACAAGCTAACTGGTTATGTCAGTAACCCCAACTTCTCCACGAAAAAGTATATCTTCCTGTTTTTCATTAACGGTTAGTATCCAGGCTTTTTGTGTCGCATACGGTAGATAATCATACTCCTCTGGTATTTAAATTTGGTACAATTTACAGGAAGGGCAGTGGAATGCGGGGAACTTCGAAAATGTATGGAGCTGCTGTATGCTCCAATTTTGCCCAAACAGGGCTTTCCGTTCATATATTTAAGGTAAATAAATGTGCCCGAAACGATATGCTGTTTTTTTTGTTGCTGAAAGTTTTGCCTGCGTAGTTGTTCATATTCGATTGTGTCAGGAATATGGTTTTCTAGATTTAGCATTTGGCCTGATCAGATTATGCGTCAAAAAAATGAATCCTTTCACCTAAACGGAGTGGTTTCCTCTACATATGTTATGCGCTTGTTTTTACCGCAGTTTGGTTGTATCGAAATGTCTATAATACTCATTTTTAGCAAGTTCGTACTAATTTTTTTCAATATGTTTTTGTTATCATTTAATTTTCCTTGGTGTAGTAGAAATTTCTCCCATGTATTCTGAATCTAGGTGACCGCTGAGAATTGGCAGTTCTACCTTTTTTGCCGAAAACAATATGTGTTTTTGTTTCGCTGATCGCCATAATATGCTAGTGTGCTCTTTCTTAGCTTGGATTTACCGCCCGTTCTGGTTGATGTCAACGTCCACCCAACCAAAGCCGAAGTGCGCTTCCGTTTCGAGAAAGAAATCATTGCCAGTCTGTTCGAAGCCGTGCAAAAACGCATCCATTCCTGTGATCAATCCCGCACCTATCCCGTCATTATCCCTCCCCCGCGGACCGTACTGTCCGGTCCAAGCAGCGATGAACTCCCTTACCTAAGCCAAGCCTCCACCATCGTCCCCGAAAAGCGTCTCGTCCGCACCGACAGTCGTCTGCAGACACTGGACGCTTTTATGCGCCCAGAAAGCTCTTTGGATATGGATGTGGACGAAGAGCTGGCCAGTATTATGGAGGTGGCATCGGAAGTGGTCAGCTCGGTGTTGACGTCGAAGAAACGGGATCGGCGGTTTACTTATACGAGCTTGTTGGAGTTGCGGGCGGTCGTGGAAGAAGGGATGGATGTGGAGTTGAGGAAGTTGTTTTTTGAGCATAAGTTTGTCGGATGTTCATCGGAGAGTACGGTGCTGATACAGCATGGGACCAAGCTGTTTGCTGTAAATATTAGAAGACTCAGGTTGGTGATAATACTTATTTGTGCGGAAAGGCCGGTTAAGGAATTTTTTGCCTGCTTGATGTATCTTTTTTCGTCCGTTTGCGCTGTTTTTTATTGTGAGCTTGCGGATGGGTTATACACAATCTTTGAACGTTTCATATACATTTGCTACAGACGTGAATGACATAGGTTATCAGCTATCGTAACTTGGCGCTTGCAAATATTATGAGTTAAGTGTGTACATAGTTGTCATTGTCTTTAAAATTTAGAACGGTAACAGGATTAGCTAGAAAGGTACCTGCCGAGTTAACTTCAAGTAGATTGAAACATGCTATCTGTAATTAACTGTAAGCAACTGTAACTCCAGTTCCCAGGAAAATGCGTTCATGTGTGTTGGCTCTGCTCCTAATCTGTGGTTTAATATGATGTCGCTGGAATTTTAGTGAGGAACTGTTCTACCAGCTATTCCTATTCGATTTCGGCAATTTTGGTGTTATTAAACTGGAGAAACCCTTATCGCTGCGAAAATTGTTGTGCATGGCAATGGACGAGCACAGCAGCGCGCCTATTGCTGATACAGCGGAAAGGGAACGGGTGGCCAGTAAAGCAACGGAATTCTTGAAACAAAAAGGAGCCATGTTGGCCAATTATTTCTCATTGCAGCTCAGCACGGTATGCTTTAAAATGGCTAATGGTGCTAATCAAAACAATCTTATACGCTAGGATTCCGTTAATCAAGTGCTATAGTTTGTACGAACTGCGCATTCATAAGTTATGAATTTTATACGGTTATGAGTTAAACCCGTAATAAAATAAGAATAGATGCAGAACTTCTGCATCGCAGAAGTTTTCGTTTCTGATGCCCTGAACAGTGAGAAGTTAACCTGCTTTTCAGGAAGGAAATCTCTTGACTTTGCCGTTATTGTTGTCGGATTATATTCCGCCGCTTGCCGATCTTCCACTGTATATCGGACGGTTAGCATCGCAGATTAACTGGAATTCAGAAAAGGTATGGTTTATTACAGGAAGAAAGCTAGTTGGAAAATCGTTTTGCTGATTCTGTATTCGTTCCCCGCAAATCCTTACTTGTAGCAACTCTTCATCGCTTAATACTTTTTTAATTTACGGAGCTGATCTTATTTATGAATCTTCGTTTTAACTTCATCCAGGACTGCTTTGAGGATATGGCGCGTACAACAGCGCGCTTCTATGCATTCTCTCGGGATTTTTTTGCGGAGAAGGATGACGCACCGGATTCATGGAAGTGGAGAGCGGAGCATATCATCATGCCAGCAGTGCGCAGTATGCTACTGCCACCAAAATCGTTATGGTCGGAGAGGATTATTGTGGAAGTTGCAGATCTGCCCAAACTGTACCGGGTGTTTGAAAGGTGTTAGTTACGTTGAACGGTCGGAGGTTTCGATTAGACTGTGATGAAAGTTTACGTTCATTTTTTCTCTTGTTGATTTTGATCGTTGTAGTATTTTGTTTTGTGTACCGGTAATTTACGTCAATGTACCTTTTGTTTTGTGGTAACATGGAGAGAATACGAAAAAGTGTTCGCACCGAAAACTTCGGGAAAGTACCAATAAAATACGTGGAGACGAAAGTTACAACACTGCTCTATTTTTAAGATATATGTATTTGTAGCAGTAAAACTTTTTGGATATTTTTCTGCTGGATATTCGGTACGCCACGCAAATCAAGCACAAAATATAATGTAAAATATCTAGAAATTATCTGGTTCTGTAACGTAGTTTTAATACATCAACGACAAAAAAAAACAGCTTTCAGGCACTACGGAAATTTTCTCGCAGAGGTAGAGCAACTGTTCAGAGTTCAAACCTAAAAAAACTCGACGGCGTGAAGTTACACAGCACTCAACAGTGAAAAAATTCAAAACGTAAAATCATAAGATTACGACAATTTTTCAAGCGTACAGTAAAAATATGTAAAAAACACAGAGATCTTGAATAAATAATCAAGATTCAAATAATCCCTGAGAATTTGCAATCAACAATAATGCAACAACAAAGTCTGCGTTAGTTTCCACGACGGCCACTTTGAGACAACGCGGCACATTTGACCTTTCCTTCCTTGGCCGCGCGCGGAGGCTGCTGGCGGAGGGGAACAGGTGAGCGTCTCGGAGTTTTCTGTTGTCCCTTCATCTTCTTTTGTTTCAGCTCAGGGTGTCTGAAACAAAAAATAATCCAAATCAGGCGTTTTGGAAATAATTTCTGAAATGAAATAATTTTCGTTTTTCACAAAACATAGCTTACCCGATTTTCGGACTGCTGGGTTCGTTTTCTTTATCGTCGATCAAAGACACCCTGTCCTTAAAAGTTACATGTTTTCTTGCGGAACGAGCCGGCTGCCCATTTTCCTTGCCAATCGCCCTGGAAATAAATTAAATATTTACTCAGAATTACACTTTCTAAACGCAGCGCTAGCGCTAAAAACTTACGGAATTACAACTTTTGAGTGGAAATCATTAGGAGGCAAGTCAACCGCGTTCGGATGGGCCACAGCCGGCAACACATGATCCAACACACCCGATTCAGCACCGTTCCCCTTATCATTCCCAACCACATCGGGCACCGGACTAATAGCTCGGTGACTGCCAGGTTGAGCGGCGGTTACACCGGGATTTTCGTCCGCATTCACACCTAAAATGTTCACGATACATTTACTTACACATAAGCATAAGAACAATTACTGCACCGCACCAACTTACGAGTCTTACCGCGATCACTCTAGCCTAGTTCACCATACTTTCAAGCTTTCGGTATCGATTGCATTAAAATTTTGAACCAACTGCGCGCGATGGTTTCCGAAGAGTTGTTCTTCAAATACTTTCCGGCTCCAATTTGTACAATTTAAAAATATTTAACTGCTTAATAGTTCAGAATGACTGAGATCAATTTACAAACCAAAAACTTTCAGCCCAAAAACAGACAACAAAAATTAATATAAAACGCCAGCAGAGGGTAACTGTAAGTTTTGGTCAGCATGTGCAAATTCAGAGAAGATAAAATTGTAAAAAGTATGCATAAGCGCATATCGGAACCAAAGAAAACGGCGCAAAATAGCCTACATAGAATGATCTACTTACGGCCGATGGTAACAGCAGTCTCGTGCTGGCCCACTGCTACGGCTTCTTGTCCCTCATCGCCACCACCGTTCGGATTAATGGGGAGCTGCGGATTGGCTTCATTTTCAACTATCATATTATTCTGTGCCTCATTCTCCGCTTCTGGCTGATCGTCCATGACAGGTGGTTGCTCTGGTATGGCAGGTTCGTTAACGAGAGGAAGGACAGGGATCTTTTTGGAGGTTTCTGTTGCGGTTTGGTCCGAAACCAGGAGGATGACAAGCGCAACTGATACACATAACACAATACCAACAACAAACGCCACATTGACTTTCCTTGGAAAACACCGTAACTGCTTCACGATCTACAATGAAAGCAACTGTGCGAAGTTGTATTATGATGGAAATGGGTTAAACGTTCAGGAGTACCGTTGTCGCATTTTCAAGTTCATAGAATTTTGTAAGATCATTCGTGTCCGGTACATCGGGGTGGCTAGGAATAAGAAAATGTAATGATCCCATCCTTCGGACATTCTTAACATATTAACAGCAAAATCGACTGCGAACAGCTTATAGCACGGTACGTTTACACACGTCAGCCTACTGTACTACTGGGATTACACCAGCCCCACTAAATTATTAACACAAATGTCCAATATTGATGCCAACGCCAAACTTTAAACTTACTACAGTTTCGCTTTCTTGCGATACGCTCGTTCAATTTCAGAGAGTGTATTGTCGCACGTCAGGTCCAGCGTATTTAGTGATAACTGGGAATTAGGTATAAAATAACAATCGAAGAGGCAGATCCCAATGAAGGCCGCCAGAACCATGGCACAGACTCCGCAACCAGCCAAAACAATCATTCTCGTCCTCATTTTCAACAGTTACACGAAAGCTATATAATAAGGGAATGTCGGAAGCTTGTTCTGTTAAAAAAAAACCTGACGAAGGAAATCCAGGAAACTGTTATGAAAGAAATCTGAACAACAAGTCTGAACAACAAAAATCCAACAGACGTTACACAGCTTGGCGCACGAACTATGAGGTGACAAAATCCTCCTGCAAATGAGTTGTCACTTGTCAGACATCAAGAGCGGCAGATAGAAGCCGTGTGTGGCGAAGCATAAAATATGATGGTAAACCCCCAAGTACATATTTACTATATTCGTACTGATAAAAACTTTCAGGTAGTAAAGAAATTAATATTGTGCAAATTACAGATATCTTTCGTCCCTGCTCAAAAGACTCCAAAAAATCAAAGATAAACAAGAAAATAATTGACACAGTTTGGCAAAGTCGTATGCCATGACTCATAGCCGCCTTATTGTTTAGGTGACCAACTAACCTTTCGAACCTTTGCAACGCTACTGGAACAAAGGGGTCGTTCACAAAATTTGGTCGGTATTTTTATTATTATTATTATAAATGTGGTTCTTAAGTTCTGTTCGAAAAAGTTGTGGATCCTTATGACCTTATTCATATGCACCGCTACTCATTACTGTTATTAGTGTTATAACTTCCTTTCTGGTATATTCAACAGGTTTTTTAATTTTGCACGATTTAAAGGTAAGTAATTATTATTTTGTGTTATTTTTGTGTCGCATGTATCAATGGGGTCGTGGCTAACGAAGGGAAGGATATTCCTACGGCATATTGGCGTAAAAGGTAAGTTAATCAAATGGTACAGCTAAATTTATATGGTGTTAAAATTCACAAACTGCTCAGATTGTATGTAAAGTTGTAAACCACTGACGCTGGGCTGCTGCTGTCAGTACTACAGATAATCTACAGTGCTTTTATTCTCCTAAAAATGCTGTTAATTCTGCGTAATGTTTCAGTTGATTATAACAGTTTTTCGTTTGGGAATTCGGTGCTCGTTTAATTTACCCATAAAGACTCACAATTTGCAGTATGACCTTCAAGTTGGGGATTGGAGTGGGTGCAGCCCTCGAAGAAGAACGGTGGAGTCTTGGACTCTTGTTCGCCATTTTGTCATTCGGTGGTAAGGTTAGTGTCCTTTTATTTAACGATAATATAGCGAATAACAGATACCACAGATCAGATCAGTTATTACACTTACTTAGTACGAACCGAGGTTAATCAATTATTACACTTTGCTATAATTGCGGCATTGCCTGATATGAAATCGCGTTGTAATGCAAAGTTTTGCCGTGGAAAGTCTTTATTCGGTTTTGCCGTGTTTTGATATACCTGACAATCAGTGTACGCCCTTGATTACCAGTTGACCAGTAGTTAAATCCAAATGGCAAAAAGAATAGAAGTAATGTTCTTATAAGTTTTATTGTTCGGAAGCTGTGTACTTCAGTTTATGGCTGAATTCGAAACTCTTGAGCAAGAGCGCTTCGAAAATCATTAGAACGAAAGTGTTTTAAATGACTACGTATTATACTGTCGACGCTGCCCTTCATGATAAACCTTAAAACTCTAGTTTACAAACCATATCACAAGATTTTCCTGCTTCCAGAAGGCTTCCATTTTTGTTCTAGAAACACTGTTTGTATTAATATAACGCATCACGAGCGACTGTCATGAACTTGGTAATTCTTAGAGGGCAGAAAATAGACCACAGCATGATCACATCCATGCGGCGAGTAAACGTGGATGAATATTTTAAG
>JAQGAU010004030.1:0-12221 GCA_034698045.1 Paramacrobiotus richtersi
TACAGCTGGACTAACTTGTAATTATATAAGTAGACACATTGGTACGCAGAAGACCAGTTGATGCACACTGCACTTGTAGAAGAAAAACGTATATAATTGATAAATTTCCGCAATTAAACTTTAACGCATATACGCAATCACGCACAGGATGCTAATTCTAGTTAGACTGCACACAGCTTTGTGCTAATCTGCAGAGGAACGGACAAATCCTCGATTAAGCTAGCACTCCTCGTTTTTGTTAATTTGGTGGTTTTTGGTTTTACGTAGCATTGGCATCATTTGTAGACGTAATAATTATCTATCCTGATTTTGAAAAAGTCAATCCGTTAGAAGTACGCAAAAGGGTGCGACAACACATGCATCTGTCCCGTATATGTGATGTATCGCAGACGTTTGACCGACCTTTCTGATACGCATAACCGCTTGCCGCTTGGAAAGTATTTATGAAGTTATTATTAACTTTTAATATCGGATCGCCCACTTCATCATACAGATGTAGGTGTGATTGCTGGTGATATCCGCATACGTAGTTTGTAGTTTAAGAGGTGTCTGTGTGTGGCTATTAGTCTATTACTGACGTTGGGCTTTGCAATGAATGCTATTAATGTTGATACAAAATATAATATCGCGCCTTGACGTAACCACGAATCTGATTGAGCAGTTGTACCGGACATATAACAATTTATTTATTTTAATTTAATTTAATTTGATTTGTGGTGCATGTAATGTGCGCTGATGCTGAGTTGACGCACAGAAATTTTATATAGAATTTCTTCCACTCATCTGCGCACTATTTATGATAACTGCGTCCTTTTTGATTTGGAAGATAGCCTATTTAAATCACATTGACTTTTGCCGGTATTATCCCAGCGTGCCGTTTCCGACTGCGAATTTGATCCAGAGAAAGTGCGTTGGGTTTATTTTTCGAAACGATCATCACATCTCAGCGGGACTTTACAGGAACAATTTGCCATTTTTCCACACAAACACACAGCGTGCAAATATACAAACAACATAATTAGCCGGGTCTGTTTAAACAGGCCCGGTGTGCAGCAAAAATAAATTAAAACAACAAAAATAGTTTTGTGCAGGTACTTTGTCCAGTCAACTGAGGCCAACGGGAAATGAGTTTTCACAGTTTGTCGTCCAGATCAAATTTCCTTTTGTCGATGCGGATAGAGTTGGAGGAAAAAATAGAAAAAGGAACCAAACCAAACTGGTTAAATTTGGCTTTTCCGATTTCCGGGATTTCTTCGGGGAATGCTTAAGCGGAGAGATCAATCGATCGTCGCCTTCGCCCAGGACCTGAAACAAAAAAGGTCAACTAAAATAAATTACAAGGATACAATCTAGTATCTAATTCATATAATAAAATACTATCAGAAATATATATTCTAAAAATAATAAAAAGGATTGCTGGTAGTCCCTAATTCCTTAACTATTATAACTTGAATAAGATCTGCAGCTACAGCTGTATTGTTACTTTCCCTACATTACCTTTCAAATTTGGTGCATTTTTGAGCTGATTTTTTTATTGCATGTTACTAATAATTTTCAAAGAAGAACTTATTTTCCAAACCACAAGCATTTCAGTTTAAATGCATAGACACATAAATCTAACCTACACGAAAAGAATCGATTACAACGTTTAATCTGATTATACAAACGGGAATTAATCAGATTTCAGAACCCTATTTACTGATATTACACAACCACCGAAGTCTTATTTGCTGATTTGCGTAATTATTTGATTAAAATTCCACGCAAGCCGTACAAACCCATATTAAAAGTTGGTTAAAGAATCTGATTAAAACAAGCGCCCATGAATGAAACGACGTGATTTGGTTTTTCAGGGACTTTTTTCTCAAAGTGAAAGTTCACTATGACCGTCACGCGTCAGGTGGAATGATCTGATTACTCCAGATCATGATCAGGCGAACGCGCACCTGTCTTCCGCGAAACGAAAGAGAACCGGGCAAGTGCTTTATTAATTAATCACGGGAGCATGTCAGCACCCGCGGCCTGATGCGGGACAGGCGCACCTACGCTTTCTCTGTGGGTAACACAATCCCCGAAAGGTCAACAACTGGAAAAATGAAAAATATTTTTATTTAAAAAAATTAATCTTTTTATATATCAAGATTTTGTGTAATCGGATTTGGTAACTTCGTATTTTTTTAGACGGCTGTTGTAACGAACGATAAATGAATTAGTTTCATTCCGCTCTGTAATCAGATTAGAGTTTTTTCCGCTTCTGGATGTGCAGACCGGTTTGCTATTTTCCAGTTTTTTTAAAAATATTTTTTTTAATAATTTTGTTTTCACTTTATTTATTGGCACAGAAATCGAATCAATCAGATATATGGTAACCTATTCCGATTAAAAAATAGAAGAAAGTTCAAATTTAAACCACATAGAAATATACGTTGTTAGATTTAGAATGAACACTTAATTGGCAGTTCGGGCGAATATATAGCCAGTGTACTACGAATGTTATCCTTTATTGACTGTACAACACAACTACCAGTAGACCAGTTCAGTGCATCATTCCTCAACATCAGCATACTTCAATGTCGGATTAAAAGTTTGATCTACTGGCTACTTTTTAGAACTGGAAAAAAACGATATAAATTTACAATTTAATAATGTCACAAACCTGACGGGCTTTCCGTGTCCATGAGTGCGGCGCCGTAACTCGCCAGCCGAGATCCGGAATGTCCGCGTCCAAAGCCCATATCCACTTTGGGCAGCCGGGCTACGTTGCGCTTGCCATATGGATAGTACTCTTCCAGGGAATACCGCTTATCAGCCGTCCTGTAAATTATAACCGCATTGCATTCATTCTCTCGGTAACATTTTTTGTTAGATTAAGCCATGTTCCCAGCTTTTACATTAAAATTTTAATGATGGATTTTCAGTGTTTAATAATCAATTTAATAAACATTCCGCGTAGCGTATGTGGTGCTTGCCATCGATAACTGGTTTAATGTGTCATATGTTACCCGAATTATTTTCTCTTTTTGGCATTAATGTGCAATTCGCTGAACGCCGGCAATACGTAAATTTGATAAACACAATCAGGAATGTAATTATTATTAGTTAAGCTCGTGCATACTTGAAGCTGTTTTAATTCTTCCTAATTTTTCCTGATTTTTGGAATGATTTACCGCCATCGTCGTCTTTCAGTTTCGAAGAATTCACTTATGATCTTGCGAAAAAGGAACAGCAAATGAGATAATCAAGGAAAATGCGCCCACCGGGTTGCTGCTTGATGAACTACTTAGCAGTTTCAGGGGTGCGCCCATCAACCCACTCGTCTAGCGTTCCCTGTGATTTAATGGGATTTTTAGGACTCTTCGATTGACGGTAGTTAACCGTATACCCTTCATACTCCCGGATAATGTTTGCTCTTTGTGTTATGTATACCAGCAAGAGCGTTATATGAATCGTGACAAGGAACACTAAATAGACGCGGAAATTGTCCATTTCTGTCACGTCGATCGTATATGTTATTCGATCTTATTGTGGTTTGAACTTTGAACCATACGGCACAGCATAACGTAAATTCGGCTGTATTTTATCGGTTATTTGTTTTCATAGAATCACCTAGATCCATTTATATACTATTAAAATTAGAATTAAAATTAATACGATTTGTTCGAATTTCTAACATTTATTTTTAATACGTATTTATTTTTATTTGGAATTTTATTTTTAATACGAATATAAACAATTTTTTGAATGCACAACACAATAAAGTTAGTTTTAAAAATTTAATATATACATTTCCGTCGGAAAGTTCCCATAAATCTCCTTAACAAAACCAAAGGAAAATGTGCTGAGTAAATAAAAATATTAATTTTTGTCTAGTCCTCGTCTTCTCACGCAACAATTTGCACATGTGCATATGATTTTATTGAATACTGTCTTGTCAGCATGTTTCGGATGTGCCAATCAAGCGTCGCACGTGCCACTTCCGCGTCAAAGCAAACTCGCGTACGTTTGCGTACAAATCTGTTTATGTTATGACTGACAAGATTTAATTGACCGTTACGGCGCAGAAAACGCGACGGTTGCTTGTTTATGCCGGCATATAATTGAATTATGAATACCTGAAGGTCTGATGCAATCGTCGAGCAAATTTTACCACACGGATGTTTTTACCTGTGTATTCCCTATGACTAATACAGGATGATAACAAATATCAAATTATCAATGATAAAGCCGCAAATATTAGCGGAAATGTCGATAATAATATCTAAAGGATATGTTTACTGTGACCGGTAAGTACACAACATAACAAAATAAGAAGAAAATAGATCACTGCGTAAGTGCTATTGATTTCTCTCTCAATACTTCAATAATTATAAGTGCGTAGCCGTGTCTTGTGTTTTTATGTGAATCAGACGTTTTTGCATGCACTAAAGTGTGTTACTTAGTACAGCAAAATTTTGTCTAGCATTAGCATGTCAAATAAAGTAGCCAAACAAACAAACGTCACCACATTTAAATGTAGTACTTACAGTAGATCAGCAATTCCACTTTTATATCCCAAGTTACGCAAATCCCCTTTGACTTCCAAATCCCCGTCCGCGGCATTATTCATTGGTTCTTGATATAGTCTGTTAAGCATATGATACGTTATAATGTGGTTCCCATGTAACAACGCCCAGTTTTTCATAACTAACCAATTTCAAGGTCAGGACCATTAACAACAACCGAAGCTATTTTTTAATATAAATGCCTTGAAAATGTAAACACATTCATTATAAAAATAGTAAATAATCCATTAGAAACTAGTACAATTGCAGTTTGTTTTAATTACAGTTCGCTGCATTATTATAACTGATTCCCACATACTTATTCAGAAATATTTTTATTTTGAGAAACTACGAAAATTAATGGAAATTATGAATTAATATAGAGCATAAACCAACCATAAATGTACCTGTAGTATCCTCCAAACGGCACAGCAGCCACCTGGGTTACGGCAAGAAATACCAAACCGGAAGAAAGGGCCAACAACACACTCGTCGGCTGCATAGTGGCGAATTGGACAAGTCTCGTCAAATCTTAACAAAAATCGAGTAATTCCTGGACGGGAAGAAGTATTAAAGCGAAACAACGTTATGACAAAGCACGTCCTTATACCGGATTACTCGAGAAAGAAACTGTCAGAAATGGATGGCTGGCAAAAGGTCAATGAGGGTCTGTAGTGCCAGCTGGAGAGCTGCCGCGCGGTTTATATTGTTGCCGACAGAGGGTCGGGTTTGCGGTTAGACGTGATCGGGTTATTCAAGCCGAATGATCTGATTGGTGGATTATGAGGTGTGTCGTGCAGCGTCAATGAGAATGTACGCCAACAGACGAACGTTGCGTACAACCAGGGTAATCATAATTTGATATTATAATAAAGAACGGTCGGCGAAAAAAACTTATGCGGCGTCAGCGAGTTATCGTCTTGTAAGAATATAATGATGAAATTCGAGGTGGCCATTGCGTGAATACATGACTACGGTATTCTGCTAGCGTAGTACAGTGGCTAGTGAGAGGTCATTTCCGTTATTCGAAACGCTCGAAACAAGCCGTTCGAATCTGTGATGCATGTTTGCTTTCCATATCCCCTTGAAAAATACTAGCTCTTCTGTTGTTGCTTCGTTGTTTGCGAAATAATCAACCATGTTATTAACAAATTTGTTTTGCTTTCAGTTGTCCGGCTAGATTAAAGATTGTTTTAATACCAATATGCTGCTTGCAAATGCAAAGCGTGGTTTTCTATGTCTATAAGCAGCAAAATGCATAACAAATATTTTAATTTTTAATAATTTTTATAGACATATTACAATTGTGATAAGTATAACTTAATTTATATAAATAAATTGCAATATAATTGTTTTTGAAATCACATGACAGAGGAATCGGCTTACATAAGTCCTCGCACGCATAATTACGACTACGCGTTCTTTTGCAATAAACCATCATCAAATTTGCGTCATCAACGGGCATTAAAAGTCAGTCACGTTACAGCGTTAAACAGGATTAAATCACAAGTTCACAACTCTTTCCATTCTCAGCATTTATCACTCCCCAACCGCAGCCCGCATGCCGGACCATTCAGCAGAAATGCACCCGTTTTTCTGCTGAATAGCGCAAATATCCCTCGTGTGCGGACGACACGACGGGATTACGCTACCAAATCGTCACATGCCGGGTTGTAAAGGTGTTTTTTTGCTAGCGTTCCAAATCCCGTGAGTAGGTCTTTCATGAGTATTTTACATAAGTAAGCGGGATAATTTCCATTTAGCGTAGAGAGTTTTAAGATGATCGCACGCGACAGACGCTTACTGCAACCAAACAATGCAGTGGCGACACGCTAATCGGAACAAACTGACGTTAATCGTTAAAGAACTGATAAGAGCTAAAGTGGGAATACTTGTAGAGGGGATGCCGACCGACCGCACCCAGATCGCCGCCATTGCATTATGCGACCAGACATTTTTACAAATATAGTTTTGAGAATGAATATACAAATGAATCGTTTCACAGGTAAACAGCGTGCTGGGTGCCATAAATACTGTGCCAAGTGATTACTGTGATATATCAATGTCTATTGGCATAGATGGATTATCAATATTGTGATATGTGCGCCAACAACTTTTTCAAAATATATACAGAGTAGATAACCAGCTGTCACTGCGTCTATGCTGTAAATGTTCGCTTCTTTCTCTACAGTAACAGTAACCAAGAATCGCTATCTCGTCCACAAAGTATATCTTACGCAAAACAAACAAGCACATGTAAAAACACATGGCATTAAACATTTTTCTTTGATTCTCCTCGTTAAAATTTTTTTCTGCATTGTTCAAGTAAGCAGATTACCATACTTGCAGCCTGTCATGTAAACGGTCTGCACAAACATCACTTTTTGGAATCCAAACTTACACCGGTTTTGTGAACTGTTTTGAACTATTTTTGAAGTACATATTTATAAAGAACATAACAACATACATTTTGACATGCATACAGCTAGTAGTCGGTTATGCTGCCATTGTGTGTGCCCTTTCCTTACTTCACTTTACAAAGTAATATCGTCTTCTAAGTAATATTTATATATACGCTTTGGTAATATGATAGTTTTGACGTTTTTTGTTATTGCATGAGATTTGTTAAATAAACTTTCGAAGCAGCGACCTATCTAAACAATTGCAAACCTTCTTCCTTTCCGCGTACATATATCGTTGACCTTTTGGTTCTTCCTCTCCGTATTATTTACCATCAAATGCACGATTGTTGTTAACAGCCATTCAGCGTAACTTCCGGCAGCGGATGTCTTGAAACGGAAAGGTCATGCGCCAGGGACGCACTTCCATCCTTCCGGTCGGAGGTGATTGTTTCGCCGGTCCGTGTCATGGGACTCAGGATGTGCACTTTTTACACCACCACAAATCAACGACCGTGTGAAGGATCACTTAATACAATCACTGACAAATCGCATCATGAGGGGATCCCGGTTAAGTGAATTAGCCAAATTATGTAAACCAAGCGGAAAATGTCTCAATCCCTTGAGATGATAAGAAGGAAGGCAAATCACACGCTCTGATTACTGCGTGTTTGTTTTTATACAACAGAATTAGTTTCGATAAATTCAGAAATAAATACGGTTGCGTAATTCTTTGGCTAATTTTGGGGAATAATGATCCATTAGCAATACAGTAAGTATGTGGACAACAATTCACTCGTGAATATTGAAATAAAAGAAGCGTGGGCTCGAACTGCCACCAGCCTCCGGAATAACCGTTTAAAAAAAAAAATTTTTGTGAAGATTGGAAGTGCCCGTTACGAAAGTATTTTAAGCTTTTCGTTTTAAATTCGGCAGCGCGTCACACCACAATACGTAAGAAAACCGCAAAATTTCAGAAAAGAATAATGTCTGCATTTTCCCGTTTGCATAGTTGCATTGACTACATATATGGCTACATTGACTCTTCTGTCTAAAACAGTGTGACTTCATAAACTTCAGATATCAAATACATTTTTCACTGATTACTATACTAACAGTACACTTACCGCAGACAAGAACTAATTAATCTACTGTTCTAGTATTGCGTATGGGCAATTGAAAAAGTTTGTCTAATTAAAACTGGATATACGAGCACGTGTGATCCATCTGAATTTTGTGGAAAGTGACGCGTTACGTTGCCGTATTGCAGTAACATACATCACTCGTCATAATAATTATAATTTATTCAGTATGCCATATACTTACTTTAACTGATTTTACGAAACAGTTGTCTCGTGACGACCACCGACTCTGCGCATAATTAACTGAAAGGCAACAACGCTTGAAGGTCAGATACAACAAATACGTCATCAACAAGTAGAGTTTTTTCAAAAGTAGAGTTTCCTTCCTAATTATGTACAATTCAAAGGGGAAGCGTTTTTTCCTTATAATTTTATAAAACTAGAGTTAACTCTATGTTTATAAAATTATAAATCTGTATAAAAATCTATGCAGTGTAATCTATAAAATTAAAAAATCTATACAAAATTAATAGAAACAATCTTTAAAATTCATGGAAATCTATAAAACTATAGAATCTGGAGATCCTAGAAGAAGCAGATCCTAGTTATGTTACACGGTTCAGTCATACCTTTGAAGTACACTGTATATACTCGTATAACCGACATAAGTCAGTAAAATAACGCCAGAATTTGTGCACTGGACTGGTACCTGAAAGATGTACCGAATCCCTTCAACAACATTGCATATATTATATCTTTGACATTCTAGATCTGTTAATCTTAAGTGGGATCATTTGGTATAACTACTTCAGAAAAATCTACTGACAGATTACAACGCATGCATGAATACAAATAATGCAACATATGTTGTATAATTAACGCAGTTTAGCTTATTTGACTGAACCCACTACACACACACCGGTGTAGCAAAAAAACTGCACAGACTTCGAACAATGCAGGCCTCGATATCTCGACCACCATAAAAAACCGAAACTCCAAACCAGTTTAAATTAAACCAGCCGCAAGCCATATTAGCTCTTCGCGTAAAAGCTGTCTACGTAGTGTGAAAAAAAATTAACTGCCACCGATATTTTCTTTGGTATCTTCACCCAATGCTCGTCATGCTTCGGTGTACAAAATCCACAGCTGACTTCACATGAAATGTTAATCGCGGATCATCAACAAGATTCCATAGTCGCAAAGACTAATTTTGCGTTATACAAAGGACCCAACTATTTGATAATTGATTTCCTGTTGGAATAATGCCATCACAGGTAGGGTTAAGAATTGTGTACGTTTTCTGGCCGACATATCCACCGCATTTTGATCGGAAGAATTACCGTTTTGCGCAAAAAATATATAACTTTTTACTGTTACATACTCGATCCTGGAGATGCGATCAGACCTTTACATATACGATAATATTAAACTTTGTCTCTAGATCTGTATTGCTAGAATGTATCAGATCCGGTCTAGGCCTATAAATTTGGAAGAGGTATAATTATAACCGTACAAGTACATTATGAAGCGAGATCCTTCTTCTAGTTCGCTGCGGCAGCTTTCTGCCTTTTCTGAAAGTGTTGTTCATCAGTTTTGTGTGGAATCTTGGTTGTGTCGATTTTATTGTTCAACCTGCAGAACACTCTTTCAAAACCATTCTGTTCTTTTTTGTATTTTTCAGAACAAATGCATTGTTTATATATTTATAAATTTTTTTGTTTTATCTCGGTGTACTGTATATGTGTTGGATTTGAATTATTCTTTTACTTTTTTTATCAACGTGTTTAACCCGTCCGTTTAACGAGTTGCTGAATTTGATACGGAGAATAGTTTAAAAAACAAGCTGACGTGAGATATCTAATGTATATACGCTCTAAAATATATATAACTGTTTTAGCTGAATTCGCGCCTTTCGTTGAGAATACTTTATATTTAAAATCTAAAAAAAAAGTGCGCTCTACAAACATGGATAATCATCTCGTTATGTTGCAGACCCTGGACATCGTGGCGGCCATGGCGTACGCCAACCGCACCCCGCAGGAGCGGCTGTGGCAGGACCGGCGTCCGTCCAACCGGCGCATCTCGGTGATCGCCGGCATCCCGGAGAAGCAGTTCCGGGTGGCATTGCTCAACGGGTTCGGGCAGTTTTTTATCGTGATGCTAGTGTTGGCCGGATACCAGGTGTATTTGTTGCTGGAGTCCTTTTTAAGGCCACTGGCCTGGGCAGTTATCACGGGGATTGTGTTGTTCCCTTTCAAGACGGCCATGTCGGGATGGGCCAAATTGTGGGTGGATTATTTGAAGGTTAGGATATAATCTCCGATATATATGTATATCTGCATGGATCATTCAATTTGTAATTTTCTTTCGGGTTTTTTATATATTTTTATGGTTATGTACCGTAGCTTATCGCTATCGCCGTTAAATTCACAGATTTTTATCTTAATCCGCTTCTAATAACGACAAAGAATATTTTGTACAATTTCGAAAAGCGTCAAGTACGGTATTGTTTTGGGTATGGAGCTTGTTAGTTCCAAATTTTTCTTTCTCTCACTTTTTCGCTTGGTGATGTCTGCAATTCTTATGTTGCTGTTTTTTGAAATTATATCCAGTAGTCCATCGGTATACGTATGTACCTATTTTCTGTACTAGTTTCCGTCATAATAATCATAGCCCAGTTTGACTTCCCAGTAATTAACTCAAAAGTTAATATTCCGTTTAAGAGAGTCGTCCTTATTGTTTACCCTTGGGACACTAGTTTACTATAATAATATATACATCGCCCAAAGCATGATGTTAACAGGTTCTAAATCTTGATAACGCTCTTGATGTCAAGAACAATATTATGCTAACAATTTTCTCAATATAGAGTATGTTTTTCTTATTCCGTTGCTCAGAAGCACATCCAGCACCTTACACATAAAAAAACTGCATCCGAAGTGTTTCAGTTCGCTTTAAAGCATTGCTGGACTAACTGTTTGCGAGTTAAATATGCCGGGGTGCCAAATAAAAATGTTTATGACTTTTATGATACAGTACAGGTTTGATGCGTCGTCCGATAGAAACTGACAGCTATAATTATTATTAAAAATGAATAAGCCACCGATACCATGATATTACGTAACATTCGCTGAGTAGTATGACACGTGTATTTTTATTAATTTAATTGGTCGATTGATAATTATATAAAAAAAGAATGAATATCACAATATTCAGTCCTAACAGTTGCCATCAAAATATTTCAAATACATTTGTTTTATCGTGAAAATAAGTTGTATAACATGATACTAAGTATATCGGTAGCATTACTGATGCAGTTAGTTTCTGTGTATCGCACACATCTTGTTCAAAAGGAAACCAATACGCCCCTAGCGCTGGGCATCGTCGGGACACCGTTGAAGCTGGCGGACATGGGACTGGATTATTTGGGAGACGTTGTACTGGAGATTTTTTATAAACGCAAGACGGATATATGTTGGGCGATCATCCTGTTTTCCGCATCCACCGTTTTCCAAGTTGTTCTCTACGTATCGGAAGTCGATATCATTACGTCCCTCTACACATTTTCCGGATTTTTAGTCCGAGTAGCCGCTTCTAACTGGGTAATTATAAGTGCCATGGAATAGTTATTAAATTGTCTGAATTAAAAGCAAAATACGTTTTTATTTAAAAAAATAATTTTTAGATGTTTTCTTTATTTTCATGTTTTAATAGGGTACTTTTCTGAATTCAACAACCGGCCGGTGTTATGCAGTTACGGTACAACTACGGTCTTGTACAACAATCGTAGTGTAGTGGCTCGCATAAGAATGTACAACACTTGGATTTTGTCACATAAGACCGATCAAATTCATCGAAATGGATCTTTCGCACCAACTGCGGTTCGACAATGTTTCGTTAAACTTTTTTTTGAAATTTCAGATACAAAAACATACATATTCCAGGCTTAAAAGCATGCACTTTCATGAATATGTACGAGTTAATTGGTAACTCTGAGTTGTATGAGCAAGAATATCGCGCGTAAACAAAGAGTTTCGAATTCAGCTTTACACCTGTTGAATTCTCAATTCCCATGTTCCACAGGTGTGGTCCGTGATCATCGCCTACGTCATAATCCTCACCTTCTTCTGGGAAGACCGGTACAAGGAGCGCATCTGCACGGTATCCCTTCCGGTCCACATCGCCATGGCCATTCACCT
>JAQGAU010004031.1:0-12221 GCA_034698045.1 Paramacrobiotus richtersi
ATTAACAATTTGTAAATGAATGAATAAATAAAATTAATTAAATTAATACGTCAATAAATTAACAATTTGTACCACATCTACTGTACAGATACATACTATAATTAGCTTGTTGCACCATCAAAATAACGGTTATTGCAGATTAAAAAACGCCGTGAAACCATGGCCATGGCCAACACCGACGTGGACCGTTGTACGGAGCTCTTAAAATACCTGTCCCAGAAGCTGAACATTGAGGCCGACGACATGAAACAGGACCTGAGCGAGTTGGAATCCCCGGTGCTGGAGCTGTACCAGGCGCTGCAGGAGCGGCGCAGTGAGATGACCACCAGCACCACCGACGTGGAGATGGTCGAGGTGGCCTCGTCCGCCGTGCCCACCCCCGAGCCCCCGTCTGACCCCCCGTCCGACCCGGTCGTGGAGGATGTGGCTAAGGAAGAGGGGGAGGCGTCCGATGAGGGCGAGGAGGAGATGGTGACGACGTGAAACACCGATTTACAAAATTACAATGGGAATTTTGATGGAAATGAATTGAATTTTAGTTGATTCGTTTCATAGGAGATTTTTGGTGGAACGATGGAAATGAATGGGATTTCAGATGATTTGTTCGCGTATTTTTGGTACATGTTTTCTAGCTTTGGTAATGGTTGTACAGCCAAGTTTTGAGAGGATTTTGCGGGGATTTCATGGCCTGGGAATTGTCTGTGGGTTTTTGTTTTCAATGTGGGGAATGAATGTACTTTCCGCAGTCTACAACACAGAAAAGTCGGGGATACCATTATTTGTTGCACGGAAGGAAATCGTTATAACACGTGAAAAATACACACGGTTGATGTTTTTTCGCTGATAAAGTAATCAAAAAATATCTATTTGATTACTCAAATTCTTCGATAGCACATACGGATCGTTTGTTATGTTTATTGAGCCCATAACCTGGTTCCAATTTGATCTGCTGACTGGTTGAGCCTCTGTTCTACCACAGTCTTGCAGTTACATCAATTTTGCCAAATGTTTCGGCCAGTGGCATTGCCTGCACGATAAATTCTGTACGGTAAACACTAAACATGCCATTAATTTTCTTTGTACTGGGACGTCTACAGAGCACATTAACTGCCTGAAAATAAAAAATTAACTGCTTGAAAGTAATGCAAATTCCTTCCGCAATTTACGAAATAGTGGACGTCAATGAGATTGCTGATGCGGTGATTGGACGGTGCAGAACAATTGTAGTGTAACGGCTGTTTAGCCTGTACTGTGCGTGCTTAAAATTGCGGATCACGGTATTTGCAGTTTGCACAGATCACAGATGTGAAGTATTCTGGTTCGTAACTTTGTCTGGTGAGGAAAGTTTTACGTTTTTTACTTTAAAATTTATAGAAATATGCCAGTTAAAAATGTTGTCTGTGATTCCTTCGTTTCGGTGATTGAGTGATTGGTAATTTGGTATAATAAAATCCATGGTTTATTTGCAATGTCGACCGAAGCTCGCAGTCTCCGTTTTCCCGTAAGTCATCTCGCACAAACCATTGCCATTGTTGTTTCTCACTGCCTCATCCCCGCAGAAATGGAAAACCGAATCCTTGCTATCCAACACAACGCTTCGATCGTTTCTGGCTGGTAGTTTCACGGGTGTATGTTCGACACTGCTGTTCCAGCCGCTGGATCTAATCAAGACACGCATCCAGGCTAATTTGGTCTCACGGTGAATCTTGGCCGTTCTGGCTCGCTGGTGCTTATTCGCAGTGTCAATGATTGATTTTGCAGTACTCCGGAGAATGCTTTATCGATTAAAGTGGTCCCGATTGTCCGGCAGATCCTGCGGCAGGAGAGTCTTTTGGGATTGTGGCGAGGAACCGTTCCTGTAAGTTTCCTGAGTTTTTCATGCGTTTCTCGGATTTTTATTTCATTTTTTATAATTTAATTTCGTAGCTTACTTCCTATATGTTTAACTCATTATTTTGTTTGGTTTCTACCAAATTGTTATTTCGAAATTTCCGTTTCCAGTTTTTAATTTGATTTTTATTAAATGCATTTTTAATTTTTGATTTATTTGTTACATATTTAGAATTTCTTTTCTTTTGTAATTTGCTGCTTGTGTAGTTTTGCCTATGTTTTTTACCATTCTTTATTTTCCAGAATTTTATTCTTGAACATGTGGGCTATTTTTTTCAGCCTTTGCCATCGTTTTTCGCCCCATTTATACATTTTTTTAAATGCAAATTTGGAATTATTCCTTTCTGAAAATTTTGGGCGTGAAAAGTTTTGAAAATTTGAGCAAGGGAATTGAAATTTCTGTTCTTGATAGAGGTTCGTTGTTCTGTTTTGATTTTTGGTCCATCCTATCTTTCAGTCTTTTTCCAGTTGTACGATTTGTGGGTTTGTACACTTGTAGAAAACGTGATTCTAAATTTTTGGTGGATCATTTTTAAAAATGAAGGCTAATTTGTTTGAGGTTAGTAATTTTATTAGTTGTCAGTTCTTTTGAATATTACTGAATTGTATAAATTACAAACGTTGGCTTAGGGTGATCATATCATTTTGGTCAATTTCAAAGACTATAAACAACAGGAAAAGAATGGATAAGCAGGATAATAATTTAACAATCTATTTATTTTTTTGCAGTCACTTTTACGGACGGTACCGGGAGTCGGGATTTACTTTTCCTCCATTCATTTCCTGCAGCAGCAAGCAGGGTAAACGTTAATGTATTATCGAAAGAATATGCGTTATCGTAGTGTATTGGCTGCGTGAAATTTACGCTGGCTTGAACGGCCAATAAATAGCTAATTGTAAATGATCGATTTGTACAGCAGATATGTACTACCAGAGCTATTTCTTTTGTTAGCTTTACAGTTTTATGCCTTTTACTGTGTATATCTTTAGATTTTTTTTCATATTTTTTCCGTTAAATTTAGTGTTTTTGTACTGAGTTTGAGGTTTAGGTTGTAAAATAATTTTCAACATTATTACCATTTCTTTCCGACTGCATATTTGTATGAGAGGCTTAAAGAATACCGATTAATTCTGCATAATTTTATGTATTTATAGACTGCTGTTCCTTATGTACATAAGTGTGTTTTGCTCTCTGCATTGTAGACCGGACTGCGGATCGACATGTTTCGTGCTAATTGGCATTGTTGGTCGGTTCGTTGCGTCCTTATCAGTATTGCCCTTCACCGTTATCAAGGCGCGTTACGAGGTGCGTAATTTAAATTCAGCAATTGTTAATTTGTTTGTTTATTTGCTCTTAGTACATGGAATCGAAAATTGTATAACTAATTTAATCAGTTGTGTAATAAAACTACGTAGTTCAATCAGCTTATTTTGGTTTAATAACTAATTAATCAGCTTCGTTAATATTTAATCAGCTTTTTTTTATAGAAATTATTGCATTAAGCTGTTAATTTTGAAAATGTAATTTAATTAGTTGAATTAAATTAAGTGTTAAATTATCGTTGATCGAAAAAGTTTCGGTGAATAATATGAGATCTTTTTACTACGTAATGTGCAGCACCCATTTCGATACTTTCGCATTTATGTATTCGAAGTTTTGTCCATTGTGTGCCACTATTCTACGATATTCCGCATTTTACAGAGTGGTTTATTTCGGTATGCCTCAGTTCTGGGCGCTTTGCGCAGTACCGCAGCTCAGGAAGGTATCAAATGTGAGTATTGCAGACTGCAACGATTAGTAATCTTTATAATCTTTAATTGATCATACTTTACAAATGTAATGCTTACTCCTGTTTGCAGCATTGTACAGTGGCTTCGTGCCCACAATATTACGCGATGCACCATTTTCCGGGATTTATCTGATGTTTTACGAATTAATTAAAGGCGCGGTTCGGCGAGGTAATTTCTGTGATATAGTTATACGATAAATCTCCAGATTCCGGAATATTGTTTTTCAGTTTGCTGCTGTAATTTGCAAAATTTTTTCGCTGCTTCATGATTCCGCCATATTATTTTCCAGTTTGTTGCTTTAATTTTTTAACATTTACATGGTTTTTTTCATTCATGAATATGTCAACCAGAGGTTTTAAATCGTGTTGTTTTGAAATGATATTGTTCCTCAACAGTTCGCGTAGAATTAAGGTTAAAACTTACGTACGACGGTGTTTTTCTGTTTATTTTCTCTGTTGCGTCTAGTGCATGGTTCTCACATCGTTTTTCTTCGTTCTGTTTTAATACTATTCTATCTTGCGTTTTATTTGCTAATTTTTTAATGCTTTCGAGATGTGTGTACTCACGTGTACCGAATTGTCTGTCATTATCAATTACTACTTTTAAATATCAGTGTACTCGTAGTTAATGATTTGTCAATACTACTGTTTTGTGTTATTGTTGACTTATGGAAGTACATGTATGGAGCGTTGTAGTGCATGGGCTTCGTTGCTGCTGTCCAAGATTTCCGTAATTGTCGTAAATGACAGATAGAAAATGCAGTAAAACTGACTGCGATTAACGAAATCTTTTTGATTTTGAAACTGTCGAATACCTTCGCCGTTGTTAATTTGCTTTAGTTCGACAGTCACATTAGTTTATTTGCGAATCTGGCTTAGCGGTTTACTTGATTGCTGCGGTTTAATTTACATAAATATTTGGTATTCCTTGCCTGTTTGTTTCTGGAAATTTTCCTTCCCATTATTTTAAACCTTAAGTAATTTTATTAATCATTATTATTAATATAATTACTAAATTATTATTACATTATTATTAATTCCCATTATCAACTTTTATTCATTATTATTATTGATAAAATTACCAAATTATTACTACCATTATTATTAATTCTCATTATTAATTTTTAATAATTATTATTATTGATAAAATTATTAAATTATTACTACCATTATTATTAATTCCCATTATTAATTTTTATTAATTATTATTATTGATAAAATTACTACTACCATTATTATTAAATTCCATTTTTAATTTTTTTAATTATTATTAGTATATTATTAAAATTAATAAATTATTATTACCATTATTATTCCTTTTTACTAGGAATTTCTAAGTATACGTAATGCGTTCGTTTTGTTGTCGGTTCATTTTCTAATGGGTTGATCGATCGGCATATTTTATTTCAGAATTCCCCGACTGGCCCTACACCCCCGTCACCCACTTTGCCAGCGGTCTAACCGCGGGTCTCCTGGCCTCCGTCGTGACCCATCCCTTTGATGTGATAAAAACCCACGTGCAGCTGACCTCCCAGGCCGAGAAGCGCACCCTCCTCTACACGGCCAGCCATATCTGGCGGAACAGCGGACCGGCCGGGTACTTTGCCGGCCTGATCCCCCGCATTGCCCGCCGCACCCTGATGACGGCCACCAGCTGGACGGTGTATGAACAGGCAAAGAAAAGCTTCTTCGCATCGCCTACGTGATATTTTCTGTGTTGGTCGTTGTGTGGGGGAAACTAACCGGGTTTGGTTTGTGTGATGCAGGTCATCAGGTCGGTGGGGTTGGTGGAAGGGCGTGGCTTGTGATGCAAGTTGGGATGTGTCGGGTGGTAGACGGTGCCTAACGGTGTGTTTATATTTTTTGGAATTTTATTCTGTTTGTGTTTTTTTTTACTGTGATTAGGATGTGTTAATCATTCGTAATAAAGTTGTCAACGATGCGCAGTGCATTCTTTAATGGAAGTGTTCTCCTTTAATTCAGCATTACGGCGTGCAGTGTTTAGCTGTTTCTAAACACTGAACAGGATGGTTCTGAACGTTTCTGTCAGAAACATCAACTCCAGTACAGATGGTTGGCTGAACGTAGCAAACGCCGAACGCCGTGAGATGTTTGCCCAGTTTATTTGCTCATTTTGAGGAAGACGCAGAAATCAGGGCTGCGTAGATTCTCTGGTCTTTTCTCGTATACGTAGTACCCGGCAACGAAGCAAGAGACGACAAAGCGGCAAACGAAGAGGTCATGTAATATTATACACCAAGGACAGGACGGTGGCTACACGCGACGAACACAGTAACGGATACCGGACCATTATGCATTCGTATAACATGCAGGAGATCCTGTAGCAAAATCCGCGTTGGTTATTGTTGACGTTTGTATTCAAGAAGATGGAGACTGGAGCATGACCCCAGTATCGTACTATTAATATCCTTTCACAGGCAGATTACCATGAGTCCAACTAAGCGCATAAACGCGTATATCGGGCAACTGGCTACGGATAGGTCGTTTTATCAGTCTTATACTTGCGAAACCATTTTATAAATTGTCAGGAATTCTCGAACTGCTTAACAATACTTTAGCAAACAGTCTTTAAGAACAAATTCATTTGTACGGCGGCTGAGATCATGACATTTCTGAAGGGATTCGTGCTTTTCACCGTGATTTCTGCTGCTTGGTTTAATCACATTACAGCCGACAAATGTGTTGGAATCCAGGATAATATCGGTCGACCATGCAGTCCAGCGGCTTGTGCAACCCGAAACACGAGTTGCCCTTTGATTCCGGACGTTTTGTGTGCTAGCGACGAATGTGGATGCCACGTAGCGTTGTTTGTTGTTGTTAATCAGTTTGGACGAGAAACAAGAATGGATGTTACGGATCTTTGCCGAATAACAGCAGAAATTAAAGGTATTTCGAAATGCGGCTCATTTGCTCGCACCGCTGTTTGCTCCAGTCTTTTGTAGATATCATACTATTTAAAAAAATATCAGTAGGTTTCAGATGCTGTTTGTGTCAGACTTGGTGATCTAAACAGAATCCGGAACGTTTTTTTAAAATGCCAGATTTTCAGTCGGTCAGGTCCGAACAGTCCCTCGCTTCGCTCGGGTAAAATTATTGGTTTTATTCATAGAGGCAAACGAGCTCATGGAATTACTGTTATCCGGTGATGTGGAAAGCTGCCATGTAGTTGCGTCCGATCCAAACGTGGTCTTGCGAGTGTTCAAAGGGCTTAATTCCCTAACCGTCAATCTGCTGAAGTCGTGGAAATCGACACTTGATGTAGCTTTTCCCCATGACCGTAGTCCGGTTATGGAGAAGCGCCGCCAATACTTCCTGTCCGAGATTGCTGCTTTAGAAGAACGAATGCGCAGACGAGAGTCTGGTGACGTACGCAACGCGGTGACCCGCTTAGGGAATGTGAGTGAAACGTCCAGCAAAGAAGGTTAGTCAAATTAAAGATTCTGCAACTGGTAATAATTATAGCCCTGGCATGGACAAATTATTTTGTAGTATCGTATTTAGGCCTGTGTCGGCTGAGGATAAAATTATAAATGTATTGTAGTGGCGTAATCAAATTTTGGCTTCTAAACGTCAAATACTGTTCTATGGTGCACTAATAGTGTCCTAATAGCCGACTTCCCCTGTCAGTGCGAGTTTACACTTGTTAGCCAGATATACTGTTATCTCTATCTTGTACTGTTCATGTACGTATATAATAATGTATGATCTATCCACGGTGCATGTGAATCCCTACGTCCTTATAAGGACGTAAGGATTCCCATGCACCGTGATCTATCCTGTTAGTGGACACTTGTTGGACGTTGTTCTTACAACGGCAGACTGCAGAGCAGCTCTGCACTGGCTGCATTGTACTCGTATTTTATTCACATAATACGTACGCACGAGCTTCGTCGCTGTTCCTACCATTTGACTATTACAATTCAATATTCAGCTTGGCAATTGGTTCTCCAGTCACATTCTGGATGCTAGTTACTAATACGGTAAACATCGGCTGCACAGTACTAAAGTAATATGGCAATTGGCAAACAGACGGCATGTGCGTTATTACGATTAATTTTGTGATGTCGTGTAGTGATAAATTAAACCCGTTTACTTGCAGAGCAAAAGGAGTTTGAGCGAAGGAAAGCCATTATACGCCAGTGGATTAAACAGCAAGAAAGAGTACAGGTCCTCGATGAAAGCGTTTCAGTGTCTACGCTCATAACATCCGCACGAATGGCCAGTAGAAAGTATGCCGTGGACAATCAAGGGAGAATTATTGGTTCTCAGCTGCCAATATACGGGAATATCCTGAACAGTAAGACAACATCTTATATATCGTATCAGCGAGTTTTATGATAAAAACTGACGCTACAATGCATTGAACGTTTGCTTTCTTTCCGCACAACGATACAATTAACTACAAAATCATGTTGTGCAGGCTTGCTTCAGGTGTAAGTTCATATTTATCAGTTGTCCGTGTTGCAGTGTTCGCGCTAACTGGAGGTGGAATGCCCAACGATGCAAAGATTACGTTCTTCGATCCTGACAACGATCGCAAGGCTGGGGAGCTGTACAACCAGCTGAAACATATCGTTCTTGACGGTACGTTATCTGTGTATCTCTGTGTTGTGGTGACGAATTCCTGCCTCCCGCCCCGCCCCCGCGTAGTGAGAGTAGGGACGACTTCACTCATAACCGGTCCAAATTTGTCACCGTCAGAGCACTAGGGATGCTGACTCCATTTTCGTTGCAGAGATAATCGCACGGCGCCAGTTAAGACACAAGGACCTCCACTTTGCACTGCCACTAGTTTCCCCAATGAATTCCCGCGTTAGATACAACTTTCGTGGTTTCGGTAAGAGAGTATCTGCTATTCTAGAATTCTGACGTGACAAAACCTAAACTATATTTGTAGCCCCTCTGTTACACAAAACGGAAGGATTCGCGGATCAAAACGTTGTTTTACGGCTCATCAGTATGGCTTTGCAAACGGCAGCCCTGGGAATGGATCTGTACAATAACATCACTGGTCAATCGCCGACGGCATCAGGTAGGTTAGCTTCTCCACTACTGCACATATGTATGTGCATAAGACTGCCTACAAAAGATTGTGATCTGTTGTGGTTTATGTTTCTTAGCGGATTTCATGCTGGACTGGAACAATGCAGATGACTTAACAGAGTTGTTGTTTTGATTACTTGTTAATTTAATAGATGTTCGCTGTGACATCTCGAGTGTTTGTTCAAAGGTGGTAGGCATCGACGAATGATTACTAGCAGTCGGAAGTATTTCTGGACGGTAAAAACAAGGCGGGATTTTGTTACACAAAATTGTTGGGCTTCATTCCTTTATATATACGCTTTGGTATCACACAACAATGCTTTGCATGCGCTTAAGCGCAAAGCACCAAAAAAACCGTAACAGCTTGTATGTATGGCTTTCTTTCAAGTATGTTAAGTTATGCAGGCACCGATCCAAGTTTCTCTAAAGCATCACCGGTAACAGGTTCCTCGTGACCGATGATTCTTTTGCGAACTTGACCTTTCTGTCTTCAGTGTGATGGATCCAAAGTTACTACCAACACTGTCAGCACATGAACTTTTTAGATATCTCTTGCTGTTGTAGGGAAGAAATCCTGGGCGACATGGCACAGTGTTCTGTTGGTAAGCGTCTTCCCAAACGCTATATCCCCGGTGTCGACAAACGAAATCGCCACCTTGTTCAAGACAATTCATTACAATATGACGCATATATCAATGGTCACCACGAAACAAAGTCGACGCTCTTGGGTGTGGGATTGTTCTCATAAAGCATCGCGAAACGACGCTGGTCTGCTTGGATGATAATGTCCTTTTTGTCACTCGTGGACGAGATTGCTTGCACAAGCCGCAGATCTAGAGGATATTAATATTGCCGATTATAAGGGACTGCACGATGTTGTAGAATATAGTGGTAATGGAGGCTTCTCGTCTTGGTGCGTTTAGGTAAATTTTGCATCTTTTGATATACCGCATTCTGGTACAGCAGGAACATGTTCGATTTCTTCAATTGTATCCGGCATCTTAGTTCTCCACGTTTCCGGTAGGAGCAGCGTGGAGATTGCAGATATTAGGGCACACGAAGCAAAGATGAAAAAGGGTGCCGATCGATGAATCGTATCGCCCAGAAGTAGGACTGGAGGCGCTATCACTCCGCCGGAAGTATGACACGCCAAACAAAGCCCGAACGCGGTATTGCGCACCACAGTGGGAAACAATTCACTGCCGTAAACGAATAGAATCCCGAACGTTCCCGCAATGAAAAACCGTCCCACGAAAACGACAACTGTTCGCACGATTTCCAGCTTCACACCACTGTCATCGGGTGATATGAGAAAAGTCAAAAATCCAGCAGTACAGCAAAACAAACTGCACAAACAATAATTAACCAGCAGTGGTCGTTTCCGTCCATACTTGGTCATTGCGAAAACGGCAATACCTATCGCAGGAAGCTCGGCGAATGACGATGCAAATGTGTTGAGGTAAATATTGCCACCGAGATCTTCGATTCCAAATGAGATTCCGTAGTACACAAAGCAAGTGGTAAACCACATAAAACATTGGAGAAGCGTGCGTTTTCGCATGTTAGGAGTCCGGAAGCAGTCCAGCCACGAGTAGCCCTCCTCCATATTTTCTTCTGCTTTCAGTTCTTCGCTGATCTGATCTGTATAAAAACACGTATGAAAAGAACCAAATGCATTGAGAACAACATTTTGTAACATAGAATTCAATAAATCGAGGATAGACTCCAACCGAAGCCGATCGTTGATAATTAAGAGAACAATTACATTGCTTACTCTACATACTCGTGTAGGTATGTGTTGCATGTGTTTGCTCTATATACTATGTTTACTCATTATACAGAAACAATGCAATTGTTCTCTTATGTTACCGAGCGACTTCGTTCCAACAGAATTGAACTGTCAACAGAATTATGATCGAATGTTTGTAAAACAGAGGCCAAGTATTAACATACCGTAAAAGTATATTATTTGTTACACGACGCTTTTGAAAACGCCGTAGATTAGAATTCTGTACTTACCTAAAATATCCTCCAAATGCCCATCCGCTGTACTTTTATTCCACTGCAAGATCTGTATCACGCTCTGCTTCGCCTTCCGAGTCTGTCCGTGAACCATCTGCCATCGTAAACTTTCCCGAAGGAATGCAAATTTACACAAAGCCACCAGCGTCGGCAGCGTGATGGCAATCTGTATATACTGCCATTTGCCCCACCAATACGAAATTCCACTCAAGACCATCAGTCCAAAATTGGCTACAACCCCTTCCAGTCCACCGATAATTTCCCGGTATTTCGGAGCACAATATTCCATTAACAAAACAAAGCAAACACTTTGCAGTCCCTGGACGAAAAATCCAATAAAAAACCGGAACACTGCATACAACCAATACCACGGCACAAAAGCAACTCCGAAAGAAAGGGGGAGATAACCGAGATAGCAGCCGATGATACACTTCCGTCTACCGAATCTGTCCGCTAAACTCCCAAACGCAATACTCCCGGTCATCACACCCAAGAAGTATATGGTTGTAGCGAAATTGTTCAGCCACTTTTGGTCACAAAACAAGTTCCACTCTGAGACAATCGTCCATACCCACGGGTGTTCGAATGTGTAAGAAATATTCTGGCACTTGGGCATCACGGTTGTGTACGCATCACAGCTATCGTTTTCTGTCGACCAAGTGAACTGCGAACTTGATCTAACATTCGACAAACTGACACCAATAAAACTCTGATTGCTATGCGCTGTATCAGAATCTTTTGATTCATTTCCATACGCCGAAAGGGTCTTGAGATCAGCAAAGCTTCCATTACAAACGATATTCACCGGTGAGATTCCGTAGAACACTCCACACAGATCACTAAACACTACAGGTAGCATGCATGATAGCAAAGCACCGAATAACAGCACCTGATATCGACCGGGAGATCCCAGACTCGTTAGCAGGAAATCCATATCGTTTTCCGCAGCTGACACCACGGACGCGATGGCAGCTTTACCCAAAGCCGCATCAGAAACAGGAGATATACTGCGCTTGTAGATGAGATCATTTTCAGATAGGGCTGTCGCTGTATGGATTATGTTGTCACGGTTCGCGACTAATAATGGGATAACACTCGGATCTGCGTCATCTCGTTCTTTTGCAGACTTTCCTACCACGGAATCGTTTCCAAAGATGCCGGCCATTCCTTTAAACTGATCGACTGCAAGGAGTTATGTAATGAAAATCACTAGAAGAGGCGCAAAACAGCTCTGACAATCGCATTTCTTGTAAACGCCGCGTCATTGTATCGGTTAATCAGAGATATGATAAATAATCACAGAAAACGGAATCGGGAGTAAAACAGCCACTAAACCATGATTTGTGCGGAAACGGAGTATAATTATGGCATTGTATGGTACTGTATGTTTTGCCGCTAGCTAACCATATAGCTGTTGAATGAAAATCTCCAGAAACCCCGAGGCGGAAAGCTGCA
>JAQGAU010004032.1:0-12221 GCA_034698045.1 Paramacrobiotus richtersi
ACAGCAGATGTTTTAGATGCCGCAGGAGAATCCACATCGGTAAACTTCAACAGAACCGGTGTTAAATCGTCAAACATCATTGAAAGTTGCTGTTTCAGTCAAAGAAGGATACATGCTCGAAAAGTCTGCCGTGCATCAATCTGGTCTTGGACCGAAGCCTAATTGCAAAGATCTTCAAGTTGCTGCCTGTGGAAGACCAAACCAACTGCCGTCAAGTATGTCGCTTCTGGAATCGTATCTCTCGGCATATCCCCAAATCCCCTAGGATTACTGTTGACCTGGACAACCGTACTAAGGAAACGCTTGAGTCCGCACTGCGTCGGATGATCACTGAATCAACTGAGACACTGGTCCTATTGAGAAGCCACCCCACTACACCGCTGCACCTTGTCTGGAATGTACTGAAAAATATGAAAATTAAACTTCCCCAGATAATTCTTTCCAGCGGAGGAATCTGGGCAGATGACCTTTTAGAGTTCGGAAACGGTCCAGTGAGGTTCCAGAGTGAATGGAGTAAGGTGTGTCGTAGACTCGTTCTGGAAACAATTAACGTGCACGGTTTATTCGAAGCGCATAAACCGCATTGTGCTACCAGCCGGACCGATAAGGAGCGGAGTCTGAGCAGGCGCGGCAAACACATAATGGGCTCAGTACTGCATGTCGTTAAAGGAGTGGTGGAAGTCAACGGCAGGTACAGCACCAAGACCGTTTTGAATATTCTGGAAAAAGTCTGCCCGGGAGTGGATGAACGACACTGGACTGCACTGAGAGAGATTTCGCACACTAAACCAAGTCGTCGTCTCATGATCCTGTGGGTAAGTGGGCTGCACAGTATGTGCATTACGAAATCATTAGCGGGCAGTTAAAGTGGTGAACGAGCGTCTGAAACTGTAAACGCCGCTTGCTAGCGCCTGCAAGCGGCAAGCATGATTCTTCTTCTCAAGGGATCACATAAAAGTACCTTTCCGCAATACTTGCGCCATGCTTCCAAAGAACGATACAGAATGTACACAGTGTTACAACAACTATACTAAACGGTTTCTCTATGTAGGCAATGCAGCGCTGGCAGTTGGGAGACAATCGTTTTGGAACTGCAGATGAGGACTGGTGGCAGCTTGATCTGGACACGGTTAATCGGAACTCACTGCGAAAACTGACTGTTTTGGCTTTACGATGGCTGCAGTTGGAACCGTAGATTGTCATCGCGTGTAAACTTTTGGCCTTGTGAATTCTAACGTAATGGCTATCATGGAATAACGCGTCACATTAAACTGCTTAACAAAAGAGCCCAGCATTCATTGCAGCTGTCGTGCGATAACAAATGATTCGGAATCGCAATTTCCGACACCTTCGTTAGCCTGGCATAAAAAGATGAGCTGTTTGCCATCTGAAAAACATATCAAACATCTCTTGGCAGGAGTCACGAGACATCCTTCTTCTTATCTTCCAAACCCACTCTTTCTTGTTCTCGACGCAAATTTGTCCACCTCTTGCGCGTACAGAGAATTCACTCGTCCAGTTTTTATTACCCGTCTTGAACTTTTTTAACAAAATCCAAAATGACACGCAAAGGCCAGCGCTTACTGCACTACCGACAAACAGATTGATGCAGTTCAGTATACGGAAGGCAGTCAGATGTTCACATTGACAGGCAGAAACAGTAGTAGCTCAGCGTAAATTAACTAACCTTTTCCATTCAGGCCTCGTCGTTTTAGTTACCAGGCTGCTCGCCATGCCGTTTTAAAAATTTTCAAATATCGATGCAACTCTTTTTACAAACTCTTGTAGGAATAAGATGTAGTTCTTACTTATACTGCCTATCTCATGCGCTGGTAAATGTCTAGACAACACTGGCGAATATGTATATGGCGTTGTCAGCCGCTTGTCACCTTTCAAATTTGCAAAAGTATGAAATACGGAAACTGTTTCGTAACGATGCTTTGCCATCAGAACTGACTCGTTCGAGAAAAAAATTCAGTATTAATGCATACTATGCATTGCATAGTCTGTACACTAGCCGTGACAACTGCAACCTTACAACCTTGTTAGTACGGTTTCGCTGCAGAATTATGACTGCAGATGCATGTCAGAAATCTACAGCACTATTGCATTGCGATCACTGCGTACATAGTGAGAAAGACGACAGCGATGACGTTTCCTATGGTAGTCCGATGCAGTGTGGAATGACCCACAATCATTCTGGAGCGTAAAAAGAGTTCGCGCACAGAAAATAAGCTGTACGTAGAACAGATTCTAAAAATAGGCTTGATATCAATAATTTTTGAGTGTCACCAATGAAAGCAGAGATGTACTTACGCCGCTACTTAAGCCGTAGCCCAAAAGTTGTGGTGCCGGTGCTCTCCGTCTCCAGACTCTTCACACGCCTCTACCCATTAAGTTGCTAAGTATTACAGGTTTCGGCGGTAACGTTCAAGTCATGCGGTGTACTTGAGCTTCGCATAATTGCTTCTCTCCACTGATACATCCTTTTTTACTGGATGAGCGTGTACATATGACTGCATGGCAATTTTGAATTTTAAAGCAAACTCCGCAGTAATAAACTCTTCACTGCAAACGCGATGTTTATTATTAGCCGTTCGCAGGCTCGTGCAATTTTTGCATGAATGAATTGCACTTCCCAAAGCCTATTTCTTTTTCGGGAATACCTGACGCTCCACTTCGATACTTCAATCACCGCATGCAGTTTTATCGCGTATATTCGCACGGCCTTAGCAATGTTTGAGAGCGATGTGTGGCGTTGCGGAGCGGTGGACGTCTGTAGTGGCACAGGATTGATCCGTCGCGGAATAATTAAAGATCTCGAAGGTTCCGGTGACCTCATAATCGACTTTGGCTACCCTGACCACCATGCCGATCGTATCCCGTCTACGCAGTGTACCATAACACCCCGTGTGGATCCATTTAAAATAGGAGGCAGGGTTGAAACGCTCTACCAAAGAAACGTCAACCAAGCATGGTATCGTATATACGCATGGCTTGATTCTAGTTGATATGACAAATGCCCAGAAATAACGTTGACACAATAAAGATCCAAAAAATCAAATAAAAAACTTATCCCAGCTTGATTCTTAACAGAGCGCACCATCCCGCACAGCTAGAATAATTTACAAATAAAAAAATTCTGATGTCAGTCGGAACTGATTTCACTTAGGAATACAGGTAGCAGCAAATACTGAATGTCCGTTATTTACCCAGTTATAGAAACATGCCCAATTTTCGAATGCTATACCTACGGACGCGTACCGTACCGAATAATCACCCAGTGGGTTTATGTTTGTGGCTGTTGTTCTTTCAGCTGGGTTTCCCCGGGAATTTTTCGAAATAGCCAATAAACGTTTTTCATAAGCAAAATAAACATCAGTACCATTTCGTCAAGCCAGTTCTTATTTTCCTAACAGTTACAGTTATGTCATTAGGCATGAATTAGCCTTAAGCTGCAGCGATATCATGTTATCGACGACCAAGGTCAGCAAATGCAGTGAACATTTGCCCCGTAATCTGTGGCTTTAACGAAAGCATTAAATATAGAACATAGGCCTTAAAACGCAATTTGAAAGGTGTTGGTATCCTTCATACGTGCTAGCCGGAACGTGGCTGACCAGTGCTATCATCGAGATAGACTATGGTGATGGAAATATCGTCCAGAAAGAGCTAGCTTCGGAAAGGATTCGTGGTGCCATTTCCACGAACACCATTAAGAACTGCACGTTCTTTAAAAACCAGGTAGTGCTGCCAGCACAGCAGCCGGAACTCCGCGATGTTGTCAAGAAAGAAACGTTCTTGAATATGTGGAATTTTATGACCGGAACAATTGGTGTAAAAGTCGAAGGGGATTCTTTTACGTACCTTTCGGTTAGCGAAAATGCCATGACGGAACGTGAATGCGTAAGTATCAAGCGCTACTGATGTTCAAATAAAAAAGTGCACGGTAATCAAGTTTGATAACAATTAATGACTCTTTAATCCACAAGCTGGACCGCAGTGCTTGCGCTGGCTGACAGTACAAGAACATGATCGAAAGACAACCAAATCGCTTTCTTGTTTTATTTTAGCGTTATCGTAAATTTGCAGCCAGAGTGGTGGTGGTTCATAAAAATTTTGTTTAAATATTGATTTAAAATGCATTGCGCCACCGGCCTGTTAGCATGTATACGTGTACGTGTACGTATATGTATATATTTATTGTCAGAAGATCCCATTCTGACAACAAAAGATATTTAGCAGGTTTAAAAATAACTGAGTTATAAAAAGTAACAAGCTTAAACATTCTTCTAGGTTGATTACTTGCTTCGGCTGAATACATTGCCGTTTCATCGAGGTACGAAGCGAACAACAGATGTTTTGGATGATGCATCAGAAGTCACAACGGTAATTCTTTGACAAAACCGGTAATAAACTGTCCAACAACACTACCATTTTCCTTCGATTACAGGCAGGGCGTGATACAACCCCGAACAGTCAGCCATGCATCAATCGGGTTTTGGAGCGAAAACTAATTGCACAGATTATGATGTTCCTACCCGGAAACAATCAGATCAAATGCCGTCAAGTATGCCACTTATGGAATCGTATCTCTCGGCGCATCCCAAAATCCCTTATGATTGAGATTGATTTGCATGACTATACCAAAGAAAAACTAGAGCTTTTCCTGCGAGCGAACGTCACTGAATCAACCAAGACACTGGTCTTACTGCGAAATCATCGTCAATCACCGCTTTGCAGTGTCTGGAGCGTATTGAAAAACATGAATATTAAACTTCCCCGGATCATTCTGTTACATGGAGAAATCTGCGCAGATGACCTTTTAGATTTCGGAAATAATCCAGTCCGACTCAGGAAGGACTGGAGAAAAGTATGTCGTAGACTCGTCCTTGGAAACATGGACGTGCTCGCTTTAATAGAAGCACATAATGTGCATTGTGCGACCAGCGGTACCCGAACGCTTGGCGATCGCGGCTTGGGCAGATACACAGTTGGTTCAGTTGTGCATGTTAATAAAGCAGTAGTGGAAATGAACAGTAGGAACTGCACCGAAGCCCTGCTGGATATCCTTGACAAAGACTGTCTGGAAGTGTACGGACGACACTGGGTAGCGTTGAGACTTGAGACGGATCTGGGCTAGGAAACCAACTTGTCGTCTCATGATCGTCTGGGTAAGTTCAATGCGCAAATAACGAACAGACAAAGTGGTGAACGTGTGTGCAACACGTGCAGTAAGCGCATTAACGCATCCACTAATTACGACTGGCTCGGTTGTCGTTTTCCGCAGGGACAGCAGCAGCGGCGCAGCAGCGCAGATTCTTGTTCTCGAGTGGCCCGGAGTCGCTCACCAGGAATTAAGAGAACAATAGTTATTGTTTCTGTAGAGGGTACAATAGATATAGAGTGAACAATGCAATTGTTCTCTTAATTACTAGCGAGCGGCTTCGAGTGGCCACATATATAAGAGTTGATATCCTTTGCGCAATGTTTTAACATCGTTGTTAAAAACGATACTAAATGCACACAACAATGATAACATGCGGTCTCTCTATGCAGGTAATGCATCGCTGGCAGTGGGAAGACTCTAACGTCAGCAGGTGGCAGATCGATCTGGGAACAGTGAATCCGAACTCACACTAAAAGGACTGTTCTGGATTTGCGTTGGTTGCAGTCGGAGTTGTACAGATAGATTGTCAGTGCATGTAAACTTTTGACTTGTGAATTCTGTTAATTATTGGAGTGATATGCGTTTAGTATCACGGTATATAACCAATCTTACAAAATGGCTGCTGTTACAGACAATGGGACCAGTACTCAGACAGCTGTCGTGTGTTGACCACAAAAATAAATGATACTACTTTAACCAGAGTCGCACTTAATTGCAGTTTAAATTGGTTATGATCTGTGTGTGTTATCATATTTGTATGCCACTGTTTGGTCTTTGTTTTTTGACCTAATGATGTTAAATATTATGTTGCTTTGTCCGTTCGTGACGTTACTTAATATAAAGCGTAGACTGTTGGGGGTAACAGTCTTGTGCTCGTAAAAGAAAATAATGACCTTGCTCGAGCATCGGCCAGAGCTGTGTTGCAGCGAAGAGGTCGTTTCGCGCCGACCATAATAGTGTCTCCAGTGAAATTCAAGTACAAACGGATAGTGCATACAACTTTAAAGACAGAGATTGCTGCAGTGACCTTTGGGGTGCTTTTGCTTTCTGCCACCATTACATGACCATATGGCTGCCGAGAACCGATTAAATTTTATGGTCGAACAATGTTCGCGGCACACACTCCCCGTAGCGGCACTTACCGGTACGTTTAAACAGATGAATATTTACCGGTTTCCAAAACTTCAATTCATACTTATCACTGATGATGAAAATTCTTTGGTAGAAAATATATGTAAACCGGCACTTCAGAACGTGTTTCTTCCGAAAATGAAGATAATAGTTTTCGCATACTGCGCAAAAAACTTAACATGTGGATAACTTAGTTTTGAACGTTTGTGTCGAATATGGTAAAGATGGTTTGATGAGGGTATTATTCGGCAAATTGTTACGAATCATATAGTAGCATGCACGGGCCACCGTAGCAGTGTAGCGTCCCCGTCTTGAATAGCGTATCCGCCTTGTATTGTGCGCTCACGGCTCAGGATACCAGTTCACATGAACTATTTTTTTATAATTAGCAGAACAGGAAAACAATGGAACGACAATTCTACAACCACACAACAACAAGACATATGTTTACCAGCCCTACATTTGTTCGGAACTGAGCTGAGACGAACCGAACTGAGCAGACGGAATCGACATCCGCCTTGCCGAGTTCAGCTGACGATGCAGTATTTTTCAGCCATTCAGCTTCGCTAGTAAGCCTGGTATACAGTAACACATTCCTTTGTTCAGTCACTTACTAGTAGTAAGTCTTACGATTAGAGAATGCAGGATTTTCAAAATCGGCCTGTGACTTTATTTTAAATCTACCGTCAAGTGAACGGACTCAACAGCTTTTAAGGTTTTAAAATCCAGAAAACAGAACCAGTGATGGCTGGATCGGACTCTCCATATAACGGAGTTCACCAGACGAATTCGCCTGCTGCAAATCGTGCATTCGCTGCTGGAGATGTGCTTTGCTCCTCTGAACCGTGGGCCTGGTCCTTCCAGTACGAATACCACACATCTCTTTGTGCCCACTGCTTTAAGGAGTCAAACAGTTTGAACACATGCTCCAGCTGCAAACTGTACCGCTACTGCAATGTGGAATGCCAGGTCAGTAAATGGTTCAGACTTCAGACGCTTCATAGCACTTTCGCGGGAACCCTGCTCAGCGAAATCGACAGTATACGATTCTGTACAGTCTGCAGTACAAGTAAACCGATTTTCACTCGTTCTGCCAGTTTTTGGCCAGAACAGAAAACCTACGGAATTTCTCGATTTGACAATTTTTCCGATGGTTTTCGCTCTCTGAAGACTAACGTGTTAATTGAACTTTGGTAACTTGCAATAACTTTACTTTGGTAACTTATGTTGTTAGTACAGCACTCGGTAATTCGAGGAACTGATTTTCCTGAACTGCTAAAATTAATTAATAGCAAGGCTCTATCTATAATATAGGTATAGTTGGCATAATTAATATAGGTCTTGTATTATTGATGAATTTTCCAAGACAAGTTAGTCAACTGATCGGTTTATACTGTATGTTGCGCTCTACGGCTCTCGGTGCACTGGCTTGGGTGTGTTCCATTTTTTTGCCTAACGGCACTAATATTCCAGTTTTCGTCGAGATTCTTTGTATAGATTCGACAACCCGTAATCCACAGCAGCAAACTAATGTAACCGGATTTCTGTGGTTCGATCTAGAAAGCCGATTGGAAACGAGAGCACAAGCACGAATGTGGAATGCTAAAAAAGATCAACGCTAGGCTTGCCAAGTTGCATGGCAACTTCGACCACGACTGTGCGCTGGAGCGCTGGAACAGATTCGGTTGTTCCACGACACAGATTCTAATGGCGAAAGTCGTCAATAAGCTGATGGTAAGCCGCCCCGTTACGAAGTTATGAGTCCCGGGACCCGGTTGGTACATTTAGATGCATTGCTACTTATTCAGAGAGTGGGAAAAGATGACGGGTCGGGACAGGATGGGAAACGGTCCGTCATGGAGATACTGGAAAGCTTACCGTGTGCTCCGGAAGTGTAAGTTCGACGAAGTGTAGTGTAGGTCCGGAAGTGTAGGTTCGTCAAACCTGCCGTTACAAATACAATGCGCACTGTACAAACAGCATTCGTACAACCTGCTATAGTTCTAATGTGTCAGGACATGTTTTGCTCCAGTCGTAACCATTTCACACAACAAAACTGAGGTTTCTGTTTTCCCCGTTAAACTTTCGCGTCTTTGCAGCCAACCGCCGAGCATTGCGGACATTGATGAACCAGCTGACTTTCGGTTATGTGAGCTAGTGTGGCCGGATGTAAAAAGGACCGTTCCTAACTATGACCAGCTACTGCAGAAGGTCAAGTACAATGCATTCGTCATCCAGGAGCCACGTGGGAAAAGCTTCCTGCTGGGGTTGGGAATCTTTCCACAGGCGCTGCATCGAGAAATGACACCGGTGTGTTGGGACATGAATGTGACTATGGACTTCCCGGGCCGGACGCTGGTTGTTCGTGCTACGGAAGATATTCCGGCGTTTACTGGAATGCGAGCTGTAAGAAACATAATTTTGTTTGCCTGTTTTGGTAAAGTTGTTCGGTTGCGTTTGATTTCGAACGAAGACAATAAAGGTCATAAAATTTTTTACTGGCATTATCACTATCGTGAGCTGCTATCACTGCGCATTTATTGTAATTGTCTCCGCAGTAATGCCTTACTAGACGGGAAATCTCCCGCGATGATCACTGATATTTTTCGCTGATTGTCAACTAACAGCCTTTCATTCTACTTGCATCTGAATAGCTTTTTAAAACCTCAGTTAGAAGAAAGTTAATTTTTTGCAGCTACGACACGCCGAACTGCTTCCCACTTTCGTCGAAGCTTTTCCCTGGCGATCTCGAAGGTTCAAGAACCTGTGCGGCTATCCATGCACTTGTCGTAAATGCACGCCGGAATATGTACGTTCACGCTGATGGTGGCTTGATACTGGCATTACTAGTCTATGTCTATTTCTGTACAGTAATCTTGCTTTAGGATTTCTGTACAGTAATATTGCTTTAGGAAGCTGAAATCAGTCCGTTAAAGTGCCTGACTCCCGGATGTACCGAGCGCATTCCCAGCGATAAACGTGCGAAACAACCCTGTCCACAGTGTGGAGCAATTAACGCGGAACGTCTGAAAACACTCCAAAAGTTCATCGGCTTGTACAACAACACCGCAGAAGAGGTGCCAGGATCGGATATGATAAAGAAACTTGAGCGATTGATCAGCAATATCGAGGATCTGGACAAAGCGGACATCGTGTATCCGGATGCTTATTTCCGCTTTATCTGCGGGTTCAGTGTGGCGATGATTCACCAGAACATGGGGAAATATGACGCCGCTTGGAAGCTGCTTGATGGAATGATCGATTGCTTGCGGTGAGTTAAAGTCGCTCACAAGTTTGTTAGCACTGAAGTTTTCTCATACGTAATAACATGTTTACAGCGCTCTATATCCTGCATATCATATCAATCGCGCCCGCCACCTCGTTAAAGCTGGAGCGCTCTCGTACATTTGGGCTCATCGTATCGGGGACAAACAGAAGAAGCGCTTGAAACCGGTCTTCGATGCCGCCTTCCCGAAAGCACTGGAGTGGCTAAAGGAGGCGCAGAGCATTTACGAAAAACTGGGAGGAGAGAATTCCTTGTGGGCGCAAGAGGTGGCCAAATTTATTGCCAAATTTGCGTTGGGAGCAAGAAAGAGCGAAGGAGATGGTGTGGGTGTCTCGGGAAAGCCATTCTGGAACTGGAACGACGAGGATGCAATTTTTAACTGGTAGAACATGTGGTCTACTCAGCTGTGCATTATCGTTCCACAAAGTTCACAAAGGATTTCGTCATGATTCATAATCAGTATATTCACAAGGCTGTTAGTTCATAGTATAGTATGCCCTGGGGGAAACGTTTGTTGGTAAATGGGTTCGGTTTTCTAGCTGTTTCAAATTCCTAATTATCATTTAGTTTGTCCAACTGGAGACGAAGTCTGAACGGCATTCGGCAATATTATGATACTTTATAATCATTGTGCATTGGTACGGTCGTATGGTCAGTCCGCGTCAGTGAAAAAGAACCGCCTCCATTTAGTGATTGGGATTAAAGGCCGACATCAGCCTTTTTCCGCTGTTAACATTACAGGCAATCTTTTTTGGATGCAAGAGAAAAAGTTACAAAAGACAGCGTGTAAGAAAGTGCCTCACATTTGTGCTTGACTGGTCTGCGCGTCGTGAAATGCTTTTGTTACACTTCGCCGCTAACACCCCGTATAAGTTACGGTATAATTAAGTAAGATAGGCAAAAGTTAACAGTTTTTTTTTTATATCTGAAGCAACAGATGTGCACTAATCGGCAGATACTTGGGATCAGGTCTACGGGGAGCGTTGTAATTGCTTAAATGCCTTATCAATGGAGTGGCAACACAAGCAAGATGAATGCATAAGCCATACGTATGATATGACACTGTTATACCGCATATTCAACGGATAGCTTATGTGTTCCTTACGGTTCGATGTTAATTGCGCTTTCATCCGGATATCGATTCCCGCACTCATTCCGATCTTTGTATACTATTGTTTGGTCTCTCCCTTTGATCCGAATGATCTTTAATAGGTTTTTGTCCGTTTGTTTTGTTAATTTAAAGCGCAGAGGGTAGCAACTTGTGCTCATAATGGAAATAAACTTGTCGGGATTCGACCAGCGTTTTATAGCGGTTAAAAGGTCATTGCACACCGACCACATTATTCTTACCAAAGTTCAAGTAGAGACGGCCGTTGCTGTGGTGACCTTTGGCGCCTATGTTTTCCGTCCGTACATTGCCACGTGCTGCTGAAAACACGTTCTTAGCTGACGATGAGCAACGTTTTGGGTAGTATAGTTGCAGGTAGCTGCATGTTACATGTGCCTAAATGATTGAATTTATAGGTACAAAGCTGTACGTAGTATGTTAAGTTAATAGCACTAATCGCTAATAATATAGAAAAATTCCTGCACGAAGTTTTGTATAAACTGGGACTTCAGGTAATGAAACAGACTGTGTGGTTTTTTTAAACGAAAAACATTTGGTATTAGCGGAATGAAATCTTTTAGAGGGAATTCGCAAATTCCCTCTATGCTTCATTTTGAAATCGATTTTGTTCACATTTATCGCTTTAGAAGAATGTTCCGACCAGATAACGGACACCGTAGCGGTTACAAGTTAGCGTATCCGTCGTTTGTTGTACGCTATGGGAATACCTATGCTCTGCACTCCTTGTTTTATAAATAAGCATCAGCCGCAGATTTGTCCGGAATCGAATTTAGAAGACGAAATCGACATTAAGGGGAGTTTCTGTGTATTGTGTGCTAAGTATCGGTAAAACCACAACACTTGCGCACCCGTATACAGGCCACCTGACGTTGCATGATTTTCCCGGCGATTTACCTTGTCCATATACGGGCAGGGTCTAAAACATTGGCAATGGCAACGAGATTCTGGCAACACAGTTTTCATGGCGGTTGACAGTTTCACAGCATATTAAATTGCTCTTACCATTAACTAGTGTTGTACTGTACTTTAGTGCCCGTAAATATTTAAGTGCTGATTACTCCTAATTAATGCTAGTTAGCATTATTTTTCGCTAACCGTTTTGCGGCACCGTCTCTTGGTATTCCATTTGTGATTAACTCGATGTTTTATGCCTTAATCAGTGCTAATTAACAGTAACAAAACACTTAATTATGAAGGAACAACCCAGAATATAACGAACACTGAACAATGTCCGTGCAGATTCTAATCAAGAAAAGCATGGAATCTTTAGCGCTGCCCGCTTTTCCGTTGCCATTGCCATGTTTTAGACCCTACCACATATACAGAGTCTTCTTCCGACTGAACATTATTCATTGACAGTTTGACTCATTGACTACTCTGTATGTACAGTGATACATTAAGTTGCTCGGTGACAGCGAATTAACATATTACAATGGTAACTTCTAAGCTACCACTAGTGGAGCGGGTTAAACACCCTTACCACGATAATCAGGATGGTGATTCTG
>JAQGAU010004033.1:0-12221 GCA_034698045.1 Paramacrobiotus richtersi
TCTGTAAATGCAGAAAAACGTAGAACTGGATATGCACGGTATAACGATAATCTTGTTCATGTCACAACAGAAATTTTGGCATTGTTGCAAAATGAATGGAAACATCTTACGTGGTCGCCACCTATCATATTCAAGTCGTAAGCGTTAGCCGGTGAACGGGTCAGAAGTATACGCAGGGATGATCGAGTTCCAAAAATTTCTGTTAACTGGTCTTCAGGATCGTCGAATGACTCGAATCAGTTTTGGTTTTGCGGCATTGTACTGTTTAACCATATTGCATTGTTCCTCCACGGCTATCGTCAAGGCGCTCTTCATCGGCTTAACACCCGAGCCGGCGTTGGAACGAGCTGAATGCGTTACTGTGTTGATCTGAAAGCACGAACATCGTGGTACGATGGAAAAAATGGATAAAATAACCAAAAAATTTCGCATTATTTGTGTGATCACTGTTTCCATAACGGAATGTTGAAACTTCTGGGTGGAATCAGAAATGCACCACAATCGGATGAGAAGTACATTTTTTACAGAAGTGCATTACACTACAACCGCTTCAACAACTGCGTTGGTTGGAATACCGGACACTTAGCGCGATCTTAGTGCGATCTCAGTGTGGCCTCTGAAACAAACGGCTACAACGGCTTCAGTGGCTGCCTTGGCTGCGCTGAAAGTGCATGACCTACACAGACAACGTCAATTTTGGTACCCACATTCCATAAAGGGTGGCCTATAAGCTACAATGGCTATAACTTTGAGTGCAATGGAAACAGTAGGCTACAATGGCTATAACTTTGAGTGCAATGGAAACAGTAGGCTACAATGGCTACGCTTAAACTGCATGAGCTACATCAACAACATCACGTTTGGTCTCTGTATTCGGATAAAGTGTGGGCCGTAGGCTACATTGGCTACATTGGCTGCAGCTACGTTCAAGATAGTCCAAGTGGACGGGCCCGAGCAATAGCCTAAGGAACTACCTATTGTAGCCTCTGCAGCCTGAGTTGAAGCTTATGTAGTCCATGGGCGTACATGAATTGTAGCTTATGTAGCTTATGTAGCCGTTATGTAGCCATTGTAGCCTATGGAAACACATGAATTGTAGCCTATGTAGCCATTGTAGTGCAAGTCTGCCATAACTTGAGCCATCTATGTGTCACCTCACAGCCCGTCAAGATTGTCATTACCTGTAAGTTTCGACGTGTGCACACTGACGCATTCTGTACAGCCGGCCAGATTATGTGGGTCCAGAAGCGGCGAACAAATCCCAGACATCAAACTGTCAACAGCATCCCGCTGTGATTTAGTGCAACCACCCATCTTAGCTCTAGTATTGTACATTTTCACCTTGTAATGCAGTCGGCGTGTTCCAGCTGTGATCCGCCAAGCGGCCGTCGCGAGTACGGACGCGCCCAGTTCCGAAACAGCGGATGGTACGACGCCGGCTCCGGCCGTGATCAGGACCGCGCCCCTGATACTTACGGTGCAGGCCGGGCAGCCGGTGACGCTATCATGTGAGATTGAGCGGCCCGGCAGCGGCGTGCCCATGTGGAAAAAGGGCGGCCGGGCGCTGACTAGCGGGCTGCGCAAGTTTCCCAGCAAGAACAATCGCAACCTCCACCTGGACGCCACGGACGAGGGCCGCTACAACCTCCACATCAAGAGTGTCAGCATCGATGACAAGGGCGAGTATACCTGCACCGTCGAGCAGGACGATCCGGTCAGAGTCACGCACACCATTGTTGTTACCGGTAAGTCTGTCACCGGTAAAACAGTCGCGACGGTAAATCCTTAAGCTTCCGGCTGAGGTGTTTGCCGATGACGCGGCGCAACTGTCCGGAGGATAACCACTCCGATCGGCTTAAATTTTGCATATCCTGATTTCTTTCACTGAGGTCTCACAGACACATACTCAAAGGTCACCCGTACATTTTTTCCTGACCACAGTAGCTAGTCGGTTTCATCCGGGCACTTTTGCTGTGGGATAGCAAGTGAGTGGTTCCGGCCGTACATCTTTTTCCGAGGCCCAGAAAACTGCCAGTATTTCGGCTGAGACTCACTATTCACCAAGATACGGCAAACGTGTCCGGATGAAACTAGATTGCAGACCCTGCTCCGGCAAGAGTGTCTGTCATTCGCTCCAGCAAGAAAAACTGTCATTCGTTATGGTACGGCAAAAATGCCCGGATGAGGCCAATTGCTCACTGCGCTCGGGAAAAAAGTTTCCCGGGTTACCTTTTGATTCGTGTCCCTAGAGCTCGCGAAGATTCGGACACAGCGGGTGGGAAAAACTTTTCGTCAGACAGAATTTATTTCATGGGGGCGGTTTTGCCGATTTACAGTCGAACGTGTCCACTGATCACATTCGTCCATTGCGCTTACTCTTAACTTACGTCATCGGCCTTTAATATGGAGAAATATAGTAGATTCAAATGAAATTGACAATAAACCAAATATACTAGAGCAACCTAAAAGAAAAATGAAAAATAATAAACTGAAATAAACAGATGACAGTAAGCAAGGTCTGGCAGACAACCAATACCGATGCTCTAGAAAGCAAATCTAAAGATTGACTATACTGTAAACAGTAAACTGACCCTGGTGTGTGTTGTTAATGCTAGTCCCGCCGACCGCGGTACTGGAGCCGGACGAGCTACGGGAGTTGACCAAGGGCGAGACATTCTCTGTAAGCTGTCTTGTTAGCGGTCACCCGGAGCCGGAGATCAGATGGACCCTGAAGGTACCGTTCCGCGCTTGTTACGACTTCATCGTTGCTACGACTAAGTTATTGTTTGGGTCTTGATGGGATGGATTGTCAGGACGAGAGCTACACCCCGCGCGACCTGCCACAATACGACGGCCAGCACAACATCACGGTGGAGTCGCTGAAGCGCGCCGACGCCGGCGATTACCAGTGTGTGGCCAGCAACGGCGTCGGCGACCCGATTTCCTCACAGGCCCTCATGATCGTCATTATTTGTAAGTGCCGGCAAGCACTGCACAGTAACGGCCAGTTCGCTCACTTTCTGGCCAAACACACTGCTCAAATTATAAGCTACTATGCGTGTATGACCGATAAGTAACACTTACATGTACCATAGAATATGGAAAATTATGCCATGGCCCTTTTTGAGAACACTTAAAAAATTCGGCTGAAAGCAATTGCTAAAAAATGCGAATAAAGCAGGAATAAGTTAATAAGTCTGCAGTTCAATGTACAAATGGCAGTGAGTGAACCGAGTCCTGCATGCTGCAGATCCTCCCGAACTGACCAGCAGCCAGGCCCTCTTCCTAACCACCAAGGGCCACAACGCCACGATGCGCTGCAGCTTTTCGGCCTATCCAACCGAGAACGCCACGGCCAAGTGGTACCGCAACGACGTAGAAGACGTCGACGAACAGAGAACCGAGGTCAGCTAATATCCGCTCCTCGAGAGAGTTTGGTTTGTGGACTGTTATCATTATTATTGTTACTTCACGAGAGCAGACAACCCGTGCGGGGCTTCGAGTCTGGTCGAACAAAATGTAAGCTAAAAATTTACGGCAGATCAACATTTCTGAGCATGAACACGCAAACAGATCCAGCCAGCATCAAGTATTTTCGGGTTAGACTTCAGAATTTTTGCGTTTCACCATTATTCGAGATTGGTTGGCGTGTTAGGTCGAGGGTTTCTTACCAATTTCCTGCATTGGTCTTTTGGTGGACTTGTTGTTGAAATTGTTGATGATGACCTTCTCCATATTTCCGTAATAAAACAACACCCTTGAGTCTTTTATGCCGCCTTACGGCAAGCCACCCGCATAGACTATACGATTCATGTTTAATAATGCAAACGTTTGCACTACAGCTGCATACCGGCAGTCGGCACGTTATTCAGATGGACGCCACGCGCTCCAGCATTGACTCCAGTCTCCTGATCACCAACGTGGCGGATGAGGATCTGAAGAGATATGTCTGCTCAGTGGATAACGGCCATGGCGTGGCCGAGCTAGAAATACACTTGTCGGGTAAGCAGCCTCTTTTCTAGTTATTATCCACCTCCTGATCTCAAAAAGGTTCGATAGGTGTGTTGATTTGGCTTTGCAGTTTATTTTTTCATGTTCATTTGATTTGTTTCTACATACTCGGCAAATATTTGCAAGTTGTTAAACTAATTTTGATTTTCAACGGCTCTTTTTTGCCTACAATTTGTGCCAGTATGAAGTAAAACATTGCAACCCAGGTGTAACTGAATGTGATAGTTTGTACGTCGTAGCGTACCCCCGCCCAGAGGCCCTGCAGCTGGACGACAGGGTACCGCTCAAGTTGGGCGTAAAGATGCGCGTCAAGTCGCACAGCCCTGTCAGGAACTACAAGATCTCATACCGCGAGGTGAGCCGGCCGCTGAGCCGGCCTGGTACACAGTGTATTTCAGCTATGATTCTGTGCAGGTCAACCAGACGCACATGGGTCAAGAGTGGAGTGAACTGGTGGCAACCGAGAAGGACGACGTGCGGCACGGCGACGATCGCGTGTACATCTACGAGCGCGTCCACGTCATCCAGGGCCTGCGTCCAGCCGCCAACTACTCGGTCACGATGGCCGCCGAGAATGAGTACGGCTGGAGCCGCGAGACTTACCTCCAACGTTTCAGCGTCCCGCTGCCCAGCACGCGCGCTGAGAATGCCACCGCGGTCGCGTAGCACTCACGAGTGTATATCGTCACTTAACTTACGAGACTCTAGATTACAGCATCTTGTTGCCTGAGATGTTTCAGTTAATTTCGGGATTTGTATGTTCCGTAATTCGCTAAAGGTGTGGTGCATGACCTTCAGTATCGCGTGCATGTTGATAATGGTGTTTCCTAAACGTGCCCTGGTGATTACGATGTTGCCTTGTCTAGCAACCGCGCGTCAATGAGATGAGTCTACGTTTGCCGTCTTAGCAGAAAGCTGGTAATATTATAATAAAGTGTAATATGCCAGAACACGACATTTGGCGTAAGGATGTATTAATTGATTGATTGTTATATAAGTGAGTGCCTGTACTATTGTCTGCGATGAGCCTATCGAGCAAGAAGGAGGAGGGGAGAGGAGTTGGTCAACAGTTGCTACAGTTTTCCATTACTCAGTTCGACCCTGATATTATGGAGTGGCAGTATTGGAAGAAACGCCTCAAAGGTCACCTACACCTGTCGTCCCTATCGTACCTACCTATCGTCTACTGGTAGTTTGAACAGTGAACACGATACTTTCTGTTTGCTGCACGTATGACAAGAACACTAATTGTAAACAGGAGGACAGGAGGATGAGTACAGGAGGATGGCTAACAAAAGTCACATGAAAACAAACAAAAATCAAATCCAACAGTAACACATTACTTAACCCCATTGGGGCGAACATCCATTCACGTACCCCAATGTTCGGGGCCAGTTCTTAGCTGTAAACATTTTATCAGACTGATCGGCGAAGGAACCAACCCGGGCAAGCAAACTGTTCTTCCGACCATTTTTAGCAGTATAAACAGACAAGAACAGATCAGACAAACGCGTTTACAGGTACGGTATTAAGAGCTTTTGTCGGCAATCCATATACGATATACTGCGTTTATCAATCATGAATCATACTTCAACATTTCGTCACGCTAACCAGAGCGATTCAGCGTTGTGCATATCAGTAACGAATCAGTGGCCTGTATATGGTCATGCAGACTGCAAACTCAAACCTTAAGACCAAGTAAACGATATGATTCACGTTATCTTATCGAGAATGATACAGTACCTTTCCCAGCTGTGAGCTGAGCACCGTGTCATGCACGCACAATGTGTAATTGCTACAGCAGGAAATAGAACCGACGGGACTGTGCAAAAGTATCCGCAGTTTTCTTGAACATTCCCGCAAACCAGCTCCTTCAGATTTAGCTTACAGTCTGCCGCAACTGCACGGTAGAATGTCAAACCTGCCAGCGGTAGGGATCTCGTTCGGATCCACATACTGCTCTGTTGGCGTATTTCGCAATGGACGATTTACAATCATACCGGATGAGCAAGGCAACCCGCGAATTCCGAGTTATGTTGCGTTTACTGGTACCGAGTGTCTTGTCGGAGAGCGGGCTAGACTGGGAAACCCGCCATCCTGCACAAGTTGTCCGTGGCATTCAACGGCTAATGGGCAAAGCATACGACGATCCGCAAGTTCAAGCTGATCTTCCCTGCTGGCCATTCAATGTTGTTAATTATTGTGGCAGACCCATAATTTCCGTGGATCGCAATGGGAAATCGAAGTTGTACTATCCAGAAGAGATCGCTGCCATGCTCCTGGGCAAACTGAAAGAAATGGCGGAGAAGTTCCTGAGTGAGAAGATTGCGGACGTTGTTGTTACCGTTCCAGCTGGCTTTAACCGCTGTCAGCGCCAGGCTACCAACGAAGCTTGTGACTTAGCCGGACTGAATGTCAAGCGTATCGTAAGCGAGTCCACCGCTGCAGCGTTGGCGTTTGGTATCCACACAGCCATTCTAGCAAAGTCCACCGTGATACATACCCAGAATATTCTAGTTTTCGATTTCGGTGGCGGAGCGTGTAGTGTTTCCATTGTGGACGTTGATGACGGTGTTTTTGATTTGCTGTCAAGCGCAGGAGACAACCGTTTAGGCGGTGAGGATATCAATCATCTACTGGTCAGCCACTTCGTCAAGGTGTTTAAGCAGCAGCATAGGCTGGATCTGCGATGCAGTGCCTCGGCAATGCAGCGCCTGTGGACAGCTTGCGAACATGCTAAACGGACGCTGTCCAACTGTGCTGAGACAACCGTAGAACTAGACTCCCTAATGCAGGAATGTGACCTTCGTGTCAAGATTTCTCGGGCAGAATTCGACGATATCTGCTCCGATTTGTTCAGGTGAGCTAGACATATACATCAGTTTAAAGATAGTATCAGTTTAAATAGCATATTCGCAACAAATTTCCAACGCCATCGAAATTCGTACTGCAGGCGCGCCTTGGCATTGATGAAGAGGGCATTGGATGATACTCGTCTCCTGAAAAACGCAGACATCGGTGAAATTGTCTTGGTTGGCGGCAGCACGCGCGTCCCGCAAATCCAAAACCTCCTTACAAAACACTTCGGTGGCAAAGCACTAGACCACACCCTGAATCCGAACGAAGCGACCGTATATGGTGCGGCTGTTCAAGCAGCGATTCTTTCCGGCAGCAAAGACTCCGTACTGCAGACCGTGCTGCTGATGGATGCCTTGCCATTTTCACTGGGCATCGAGACCGCCGATGGCACACTGGCCATTGCTCTGACACGCAACTGGGCATTTCCCACAAAGAACACCATACTCTGCACAACCAAGGACGATGACCAACCGGCAGTCACTATCAAAGTGTACGAAGGCGAGGATGCAATAGCCAGGAATAATCTTCTGCTTCGTCGTTTCGATCATTTCGGAATCGCTCCAGCCCCGCGGGGAGTACCGAGGATCGCTGTTACATTCGGCATCGGTGCAGATGGTGAGATGGACGTGTCGACTGCAGATCAGAGCAGCGACCGGGATTCAGTGCCGTCCGATCAGCGGGTGTATTCTTTGGCATATCTGCAGTAATGTGACTTTCCGTCACCTTCGTGTACTTTTGAAATTTAGTGAAGAAGACAGCACATTTTCCACTTTTCCACTTGGCATCGTTTTCCATTGCCAGTTCTTTGAAAGTGGTTACGGGCTCTTGTTTGGTTGCCCTCGAAGACTTGGAAGAAATTAAAGATGCAAAACCATTGGCTTTTCTAATTAGTAATTCTCCCTCCTTTGGACCTCCGTGTTACACAGGTCACAGGGTACAGCCATGACGTAATCTCCAAGCTGGGTTGCTAGAGTACCGGATGTGCAGGACTTGGCACGCTACGTAGTTCCCGAGATACTTTAAACTTGAGAAGACCTGAGCCATTGAGTTTCGGGTTCATTTAGCCGTGTTAGGTTGTGACTGACCGAAGACTCAATATAAAAAAATGCATCAAATAGAAAGTAAAAGTTGCGATAGTGAGCACTAAACATCTGCACAGTTTCGATACGACGTATAATCGGGAGTAGGCGTTGTCAGCCGTAAAATACTGCTCTTATAACTTGGTGGGAATAGACTGTACCTGTGCATGGCTAAAATTTGTCCACGTGACACCATGTGAAATGTATCCGTGATCGAAAATCCAGTTTACAGAGCGCATCGCCTGCTCAAGCTACAGATTTCCCTGGGGGCCAACAAAGCCGTCTACACTTGGATGAATGCATAATCTAGTTCCATAATTTCACTGTTCGTTCAGTCACTGAAGAGGGTTCTACGAGCATTGGTTAAGTCCTGTAATACGCTGCATTAATAAAAATGCAGTTCTTCGCCTCGACTTGGATCGCTTGGTTGATAGTTGTGCTTGTCTGGATCCCCGCTAATGGCGCTATAATCCCTCCAGAAGGTCAGAAGATTCTATGTTTGTAATTTTCGGTGCAATTATTATCGCATAATCATAGAACTGCATTCGTTAGCAGTCACGAAAGATGTACCAAACGCCGACAGCGTGATAAAGTCTGCCACGACATCTACGGGAGCTGTGTGCACGACTGAGACGTGTAAAGCCATAGGTATCTGTAATAGATGCTACACAAATATTTCAAAAAGTAATTTTTATTGCAAACAACATTCTCCATCCTGCAGCCAAAAAGTTCCTGGACGGTATCAATGCAACCGTCGATCCCTGCGACGACTTTTACGAGTACAGCTGCGGCAAGTGGATAGCGGCACAGAATGACTCCACCGTTAATGAGTACTCCAAGCTTGCCGAAAAAAACCACAAGATCAACAAAGGTTGTCAATCAAGTCTTGCAAAAGACCAGATCCAAATGGTTCAGCTGATCGTTCTTTGCAGATCTTTTGAAGGGAAAGATCAAGCCCAGAGGGAAAACATTCGACGCCGAGGTGAAAGTAAAGAATTTGTTTCAACAATGCACAAATAAAGGTACGGTATATAGATACAGCTTTTCATTCTAGTGAAAACGGTAGCGAAACAGGTAAGGCAGTAAAGGTAAGAAACACGGACACGTGGTCCTGCCTGCATGCACACTACAAGTATAGCGAAGAAGTACTCGTACAGATATATTCACACTGATCACGTATTTCAACAACTTATGCACGCGACTTTAATATTTACCCACTATTTGCATTTCGCTATTTGGATGCCGTGTAATTACGTGTACCGAAATATCCGTGTATTTATCAAACAGCGGAGATCGAGAGGCTGCGCGGCACTCCGGTAATTCGCATTATCGAGGAGCATCTGGGTGGATGGCCGTTCATTTCGCCGAACTGGGACGCGACCAAGTTTCGTCTGGTTGACGCGCTGGTCCACTCCCGTTTCTTTGGCAGCCAGTCCCTGTTTTCCGTCGTAGTTGAACCGGATGTGGAGGATCCCTCGCGGAACTTGATTACTCTGGACACACCCCACTTGTTCACCAACGCGGACGTTCTGCAGAACAAGGAAACTGCTACTGTCTATTTGCGAGCCTATGCGAACATCATTGAGTACGTAACGCCGAAACTTTTACGAGATGCCAATCATACCAACAATATCAAGGACCTAGCGGCAAATATCACGGATATTGTTCAAATAGAAAACTACTTGGGCTTGGTAAGAAACGCGTAAAAAAGGTCGATCTGGGTTGCCTTCATGTTGCTCTTTGCAGAATATGCTAACGAAACCCGAGATCGCCGATACCATATTCCTGAACAAGTTCACCCTGAGAGCATTCAAAGACCGCTTCCGTTTCAACTCCACTCTATTGCGCAACATGACAGGATGCCTGCAGAGCTTCTTCGCTCCAGCCAATCTCTCACACGCCATCAGTGATGACACCGTCATCGTTGTACCCTCGTTGCGCTACTGGCCCAAACTGGACGAGAAGCTGGTGGAGCTGGAGCAACAGGGCGTCGAAGGGAGCCGTCGCTTATCGAGTTATATCGGCTGGAATCTCATCTACTCTGTACTGAATTTTCTCTCCGAGGAGTACCGCACTGCCTCGTTGGATACTAGCGATAGTGTGGAGGACGACTGTCTGGGAATAATCAAGTCCGTCATGCCGCTTGCTCTCGGAGCGCTCTATGTGCGAGACATCGTTCCCTACGATCTCAAAAAAAAGGTTCGTTGCTTAGCTAGGGCGTGAACTAGTTGTAATCTTTAGCACTTTTAATGCTCGCTAACGGGCTAAGCGAAGTGCGATCGCGACTTGGAAAATTTCAAAAAATTCACTTTTACTGTACTTTCTATCCCGCTCATTTCCAATGCATGCAAGCAAGCAAGCATGCAATGGAATGCATGCAAGCTGTACCTTAATTGTTGAACAATACGTTCATTAGGCAACATCGATGGTCAACGATATTTTCTGGGGATTTCGTGCATTGCTGGAAGAGGCCACTTGGATGGACAATGTCACGTACCAGGGAGCTCTGCTGAAACTGGCAGCCATGAACAAAATTGTTGCCCATCCGCGCTTTATAGTCAACAACATATCTGCCATCGATTTACAGTACCAGATGGTACGTGTATACATTTAATTTGTAATTGCGCAAACAGGGATCAGTTGTAGCATGTGGGTAAACCGCAGTGTCTGTGGCTGTATTTCATATATGTAGGTAACAACGGAAAGAACATTCATTCGCACTGTCCTGCTGGCGTATAAGAACAACCTGATCCAGCAGATGAAGCAACTGGCCGAGACCCGTGACCATTTTAATCGAATTAGAGATACAATTGACATCAGTGAGGTTAATGCACACTATGAGCCTGGTCGAAACCAGCTAAGTAAGCGATCAGCCCGCTTCAGCTGTAATGCACGCACCGTGTGGTTTACTTAGACTTTTCCAAAAATTAAACGTGCGTGTCTCGTAAATGGGCTAATAGGTGGAATTCAGTTCTGGGATATCGTTTTGTAGTCTGAACTTGAAAAGCTCCGTTATTTATGTGAAGTGATCTCAAACATTTTCGTTACGCGAAAAGCGTGTTACGTAAAGCGTACCTGGCCGTTTACCACCACCGACATGTCGGTCATTGCAGCTGTCCTGGCGGGAATTTTCCAGCTTCCTTTCTTCGAAGCCGAAGCCAGCGCTCCACAGTATTTCAATTACGGAGGCATCGGTGGCACAATCGGACACGAGATCACGCATGGATTCGATGACACCGGCGCCAATTACGACAGTCTAGGAGTGCGACGCGTGTGGTGGACCAACAAAACTCTGGACGCGTTTAGCAGCCGCGCCAATACATTGATCGCGCAGTACAACCAGTACTCCGTGGCCAGCGGCAAAGTCAACGGGGCACTGACGGCGGGAGAGAATATTGCCGATAACGGCGGACTCAGAGCATCTCTCAAGGTGATTACGATAGTCCTTGCGTTCTCCTCCCCCACCATTTTCACGAACTTGTGGAATAAGTGGTGAGATAAATTAGAGCTGCGTCTTGAAGTGTTGTTGCGATAGGGTTACACCCGCTACTTGCAACGCTCGAACAAGTCGGAACCTGTTCTACCGGGAATGGAGAAGTTCACCCCGCTGCAGCTCTTCTTTCTATCCGCCGCACAGGTAGGCACGTTTCGATTTGACCGCTTTATGCACAAGAAACATTTATCGTTTATATGACTGCACAATGCGTCCCTCTCTATGGCGCGCGAGACTCGATAAAAAGGTACAGCTGTTTAAAGATCGTTATTTTGCTGAAGTCCTCAGTGGTGTTGTAACGTGCTCTGCTACTCTTTGAACGGGCTAGGCTATCCTGGAAAAAGCCTGGCTTTACACGAAACAGAAGCCAGAACATGAAACACTAACACAATTCATGAAAATCTGGAACATTAGAAAAAAATTCTAAAATCCAATATTTTTTGATCTTCAAAAAAAGTAATCCGTTTACAAAGGCTGCTAAGCGTTAAACTGACGGGCTTAAGAGTCTGTATTCTTTATGACGGGCTTAAGAGTCTATAAGGCTTAATATGAAGAGCGACCGATAATCTTGAAAGAGCACGATATATAAATCGTCCTCACTTCTCAAATCACGACCGCTTCCACGATGATTTATGCAGAACGTGATTGTTGACGCATGAAAAACCAGGCCAGTAAAAGCGCGCGATTTCTGCTTGAGCGTTTAGACATGCCGATCAATTTTGCGAGCGTTATATTTCTCAGTGAATCTGATCAAGCGCGAGTTTTGCTGTTTCCAGATG
>JAQGAU010004034.1:0-12220 GCA_034698045.1 Paramacrobiotus richtersi
AATTATCATTGGCTGACAGCTAATTAAAGTTAGATCGAGAGTGACTACAGCCAATGGGAAATTTCCTTCCACAGCATTGTAGTCAATGGCTTTGTTAAGTCTATGGGAGTTATGAAAGCAGCAAGCAATTATCTCAATAATTGTTTCCCAGATCCATCTTTCACAAAGCAGCGGGTATTTTTTTGCCAACAATGGCTTTTTATATTTAGCCATGCGAATCCTTTCCTTAGAACTGAAATCTTCCAACGTGTCAGGGAAACCAGCGTTACAAGCAGCAGGAAACCCTGCTATCAGCTGGGAACCCAGCCACGTTTCTGAGGCATTTTGGATGGTATGCAGCCTTCCAGGCTATCGACCCATCTTTTTATCCGTGCAGTTTTATCGTTTTCTCCTGTTTTTCTGCGCAGACAAAAGGGATGCCACTTCTTGAGGGTAAGTCACCTATTTCACCATTATTAAAGGGACGATTTAAATTTTTTAAATGTATTTTGCAAGATAAGTGGCTACTGTGCTAAACGGAACCAAATTCCTTCTTTTTATGCTTCATTTTATGAAACACATCGTGCGAATTATATCTTAGGTGGGGAAAGTTTTATACATTTTTTGTACTCCAGCATGGAAAAGTCCTGAACTAATCGCGGATTCCCGTGGATGCTGGCTACCCAGCAAAACCTCCATTTCCAATAAGGTAGAAATATCTCATCATGGTATCTTTCTTATTTTTGTTGCGACATAAGTTCCATATTCAGTTGAATTCTTGTAAGATTAAAAATAGTTGCAGACTGTTGTCGTCCCCGATTCCTGCAGTAACAATGCTATTAGGCGCATTGCGCCACAAAGCGTATGACATTTTTTTAACAGGACCGCATTTTAGTGTTTTACTGATATTTTTTTATTAGTGATTTTTACGGTACTAGTTTCTGCTGTTGAAAAATTATGCCACCATACTCCATTGATTATTCTTTTTCTGTAGCGGGTTCCCGCTGGTGCTGGCTACCCAGCAGGATCGAGTTTTTCCCAAGGGGAACCCATGAGAATGGATTTTATTGTTACACATTTTCAAGCCTGGTCCGTCTGTGGATAATTTTGGTTTTAAGTTTTAGTATCAAATAATTAATGTGGCTTGCGTGTGATTTCAATGCACAGTATATTAAAATATTACGCAGAAGGTTGTTCTTGTATTTAGTAGTTGTAAATCTGCCAGTAATATCTGATTAATACGGTTTGCCAAGCTTGTTAGGCGGATTGGAAACAGAAAATAACAATAAACCCTATTGCTGCTTCGGATTCAAAACCATCTGGGAAACCAAAGAATGCCGTAGTTTTTGACAATAAATAAACCAACAGTTCATAGGTGTTTGTTACCGTGGCTGCCGCACGTGCTCAGCGCGTACACGTGCATTTGACGCACAAACACGGCTAACTTCGCACTTTGTTTGTCCGTTGCGCCAATGTTCTTGTTCGCCGTTTTGGTTATCGCAGTTTCTATAATGCAGTACTGCCGGTACAGACCCTCCTCTTGTCTCCTGATTACCGGGCGAAACTTGGATGCTAACAGCGGTCCAGAAAGTTTGGATTACAAAGGTTGCGTTGGCCGAAGCACTAGTACTGCGTTAAGACGCCGAGATTTCATCACAGTACGTCGGACGTACACAACCAGTTTGCTGCTGCTGAATTACGGGCGACAGCTTCGTGTTAACAAGTTTTAATTTCTGACATGCGAAGTAATATGACTTCCTGCAGCCGTCATGTGGTTTCTTTATACGATACAGGGTTCGCTTAAATTAAGTGTCCGGCGCAGCCCGTCGACTCATTATGTTGTTCGTAACCTTCAAAAGTATTCCCGGTCTGTGCACAAAAAGGGAACGCTCTTTGTATGCGTGGTGTTTTTAGTGAGAATATGGTGAACGTTTCAAAGTGCTGCAAGAATAATGAAATTTTCTGAATTGAATGTGCTTTGACGTAAATAGCCACCGACAGCCTTATCGGTCTCGAGGGCCAGCGTGGCGTAATACCCGATCCTAGATAACGACATTCCGAAGCCGCATCCCTTTCAGCACTGGATACCGCATCTCCTAATTCCTAATCTCTAATTGCCAGGATATGGATATCAAGGTACATGCAACATATTTGCGTAGAAAACCCCCTCAGACGATGTATTTTCAGTTTTTATTTTCCAAATGCAAATGAAACAGCGTTCCTTAAGGCTAGTATCCTACCATTTCGGACCTTTCGCGCCGGAACGTTTTCTGTTGTTGACTTACAGGGTATAAAATACTCTTGTGTTTACTCTTATAAAGTATTGATTGCTCTAGAACTGCAAAAAAACGGTTTGTGCGCGCAGCTACGGGTTCACGCGCTATACCGGCAAAACGTTTTCAACACAAATGTGGGTATGAAAAAGCCAGTTTTAGTCCAATTTGCGAAAGAATTGGTTTACTAGATGCCTATTTGAATAAGAAACATTCTGACGTCAAAAAAACTTACAAACTATTTTTTTTTTATTTATAGGAATTTTTCAAAATATTCAAATCGTTATAGCTTCGTAACTGAGTAACATATACGGGCCATTTTGGTTCAGAATGACCGCAACTGCCAGGTGTATTTTGTGAAATGTCTAAATTTCAACTTGAAGCAATCTGCGCTTTTTAAAGCCGCAAATTGTCAACACATGCTTTACGGAGAAAACTCCGTTCTTGCGCTGTGTTCGGATCAGGCAGGCACACAAGAAACAATACAGTGCAGACGCAAGAGATCCTGTTCCAGATCAGCTGTGCGATCGGGTCACTTGTTTGAACAGTATGTCAAGTAATTATTGCACAGCATTACGACCGAAAAGCCATAAAAGTCGGCTGCCTAGTGTTTTTGGAACCATCCACATACAAGGACTATGATATGGGATAACACGTATTCTCGTGGAATCGTATTGCAGAATTGTGATAATAAAGTAAATGTCGTATAGCAACAAGTGAGATAAGTCGTACTTAAAAACACGCATAAATTTATCATTTGAGTTATTTTCTGGTGGCGTAAACATCAACATAAGCTCTACAATCTGCTAAGATGCCACCAGTTTATGTTAACGCTAAACATGTTACGATTAACAATTGCGAAGAGCGTGGGCCATATCGGCGACCACGCCCACCCAGACGATGCTGGCAGTGTGGTTCAATTGGCCATGTCCAACGCTACTGTCGCCAAGACAGTAGACCAGGATCGGCAGACTGGACACGGAACAAGCCCGTGCCATACCGGAATGTGAAAGATCAGGACCAGAGCGGACCAGAAGTGCCCATTCCGGATGCTGCTGATGCACCTGCTCCGGATCCACCACAGCCACCGCAGCCACTACCGATTAATTCCTCCTGAACCATCGAATCCACCACCAGCAGTGCTCCCGCAAATCGACGAACTGAATATCGATGATATTGCCGATTACGACGACGATTACGTGGAAGAGCCACCAATGCAACAGTAACAATGTGTTGATGTCATTGATTATTAAAAATAATTGCATATATATTGTATTATTATTTTCGATAATTATGTGTCATTGAAACTAAAGGAAGGTGTGGCGTAGAGGTTACGTTTGGTTGTTTACAAGGTAACAAGATGTTGTTATGGTGCGTTCGAGCATTCCTGTTACACCTACGGGTAATGCGAAATTGAAAATACGAAGACGAAAACTGAAGGCAGGAATTATACGACTGGGTTTGGTAGGTAATTTGCAGTACTTACGTTCTATAATTTTCCGAAGATAGTGGATAAGATTTGCGGGTTGACTTTGAATCCAAAAAAAGTCGGGAAGTAATGAGGTTTTTGGACAAAAAGAACGCAGAAAACCAAGGATAAACAAGCTTGCGTGTATCACTTGAAACAGTGGAATGTAAAGGAATCAGCTATTGTTTAAGCACGTGGCAGTAAATATTTTATTTATTTATTTTTTATTTATTTCATTACATGGCACGTAACCCGTATATTGCTACCGATGACATTGGTGGCACGGGAGTTTAAACCTGGCAGAACAAAACACGATACCATATCAACGTTGAAACATTTCCAAATTCGAAAATAAATGGGGGAAAAAGCTAGGCAAGGGAAATATTAGACAGTGACTGCCGAAAAGAAATTAATGACCGACAGTCCAGCGGATTGTTGCCGATTCTCTCCATTTGCTCCAAAATCTTTTTTAGCCTCCTCGCCCGGGTTCCGTCTCCTGTTTTCGTGGCCGTTTTCATGGTGATAACCATTCGATTGCTGCTTCGCAGGCAGTACTGTTTCGCCGGTTTTTCCAGGACGACCATTTCCGTGAGATAAGAAGGCACATGAAACTTTTCAGGATGCTTGATTTTGTATAGCCAGATCGTTTCCTGTTGTTCCAGCGTTCAGCCAACGGTAGGATGTTGTAGCGACTCATTAACTGATCGGTTGGAACGGGCATGTAATCAGATGGTAATGGAAACTGGCTGTCACACAACGAAATGCTGTTGGAGCACATAGTGCTCGAACAGCATTTCGTTGTGTGACAGCCAGTTTCCCTAGTAACGACGCAGACGCGGTGTTCCACACAGGAGCACAGCAGTCCATATGCGACTGAACAAACGCGTGATAAAGTCCAATACGTTGGTAATCCGTCAGTCCTTCCTTAGCACGGTTTATCAGAGCGATTCCGTGATAAGCACTTTTTTGGACCTTTTTAATATGGTCGGTCCATTTTGAGTGCTCATCAATTATCACCCCAAGGTTGTAGCTCAGTACGCAGAATTAAACAGATGGAGTCTGTGCATTCTATAACGGACATTTCTCTGTGCCAATCGTGTAACAGGATATAATATGCCCTTTTTTAAGGTCACACGGAATATCCAAATGCTACACTGGCGCTACAACTTTGGTTCACGCGGTGTGAACTGCGTGTGAACTTTTTTCGATATTTAAAACAATACCAGAACTTCACTACTACAACACATACAGCTAACATCCACTGGCGATTCACCGATGCTTCTCTGCCAGTTCACGAAGCTTTATTGATTTAATGTGATCTGTTTGTGAGCTATTTCCTGAAATTTTTATATGGGCTCCTTTCTGCGGGTTATGCGACGGGATAAGCCGTTTAGATGTGTACACTGGCGATTACGCGCATTTCTGCCATACAGAGTCACGGAAGCTTGATACGTACAAGACACGCAGAGTTCCTACAAAATATGAAAAAAATAAGTATTTTTTATCTGTTTCCGTTACTAAATGACCAGCGCGTAGAGATACTACCGAATTGTTACGTTTCAAACATTAAAAAAACAACCGTGGTCATTAACCAACGAACAGGAGGTGTCGCCAGAACAACAGTCGCACCACTTTCCTTTACCACCGCCGAACAAACACAATGTTTAGGGCAAGCGGTTGATCTGGGTTCAACAAAACTTACTTAACTGCCGAATCTTTCGTCCGATGGGCTCATCGAAAGCAGAACCGTAGGGGCCCATTACTGCGCAACGGCTCAATGGCGAATGGGTAAAAAAATTTTCCGCGCGAATACATAAGTAAAAAATATGAAAATATAGCTCTAATTGTAGAGGATCGCTGCATCTCAATGCCACTGAGGCAAACAGTTCCGCAAAGGATCTTTCTAAACACCTCGGAATTAAGGGGAGACTCCGGGCGTTAATTCAAAAAATTTGAGTTTCTCCAGCTGACGCTTTAGCGTTCTATCTTATACCCGCACATGTTGTTCGCGAAAACATGCGATGTAAACAAAAATTCGCAGAAAAATTGCAAAGTACAAGCGGCGAAAAACTACTCGCCAATCTTAAATGTGGCTGCTGCAGCTAAGAATCACTGTAGGCCTGTCTGAGAATGTGTAGCGGCTTTATGTGAGGAGATGCATGTGTTTGCACAGTTACCAAAGATTGCCCGCAATCAGCTCCTTTGATTGAACTGTGCCTCTAATTGAACTGCACTGGGCATTGATGCAGGCTTTAAAGCGCGTAAAAATTGAGACCTTATATAAAAGTGGAAGTAGTGTTGTTTAATCGGCACACGTATAGTGCAAGCATGCTTATTGCTGCTTTGATCTCAGCTCTTTTACTTGCCTTACATGCACATGTCGTTCCCTCAGTCCTACGAAAACTTACAACAACACAATACACTATCGATATTTCAAATTTTACATTACATGCGCAATGTTCATAACTGTTGGTGCTCCCATCTGCAAAAGAAGCAGTGCACTGAGCGTCGGTTTCACATGTTACCACCAAATATCATGACTATTCTTGCTACGGCTAACCGCCCCTCCGTACGTAAAACGGTCACGTCGGCCAACTGCAGCTCTACTCACTGTGGCCTCCGCTGGCTGGTCAGTGCCAGTGCAGTCAACCTGTCTGGCGCGCAACTTTGCGTACCTGGCACGCTGCCCGTAGTGAACCGTCTCCTACGCCGCGCTGGTGGGCTGCATGTTATGAATGTATAATCGTCATAACTCATAAACATACCGCAGTTTCAAATATAGTTTAATCACTATTTGCTATTCATACCGTGAGTATTTGCCGTGATCTACATATGCTTACACTAGGAAAGTGCACTCGCTGTAGCGGGCACTGGGTGACCGAAGCAAAGAGCGATGTGGTGGCAGTTTATTGATTGAACTGGTTGAACTGGTGGAAAGAACTCTCGCTCGCAAACGGACCGACGAAAGTCTTTCGATTTGGAACGTTCGGAGCAAACCAACTGTCAAACGCTTCCATTTCGTCAGTGTTCGCGGCTCAATAATGGCTCACAACTGCGCAACAGTGGCGCACCACTGCGCGATTGCGAAAAGACGACGTCAATATAACAGCGCGGTTTTGCATATTGTAGACCGACACACAGGCACAACAAATTATTTTAATAATTTTTTCCTAGTATATAGGGCCAAACACTGCGCAACAATGGTGCACTACTGCGCGGTTGCGCGATCAGTGCGCGGTTGCGCACAATTGCGGCAGACACACGGACACCACGAAATACAGTTTTTCCGAGTATATATGGCCAACCACTGCGCAACAATGGCGCACCACTGCGCGTTTGCGCGATCAGTGCGCGGTTGTGCACAATGGCGACAGACACACGGACACCACGAATGTCAGTTGCGTTGAGTAAAGAAGACCCTCGCTTCGCTTCGGTCGATAAGAATCACTACATAGTACGCACCCATATGTTTACGACTAATTTACTTAGGCTTTGCAAAAGTCAATAAGTTCAAAACCAATGTGTTGTTCATTTTTGAACAAACAAACTGAAGAACAGAACCTTACTGCAGAAATTTAAACTCACACTCAGTTGCGGTTATTACAGTTTACTCACGTGAAAGATAGTCAGTTGTATATGACAGTATATCCAGTGCAGTGTTTAGTTCAATGCAAGACATAAAGTCCATGATGCACACTGGGCAGCATTTTGGTTCTATGCTGCAGCAGCGTAAAAAACGTGTGCAGCAAATTTATTTTTGACCTTATGGCACTGGGAATGAAACTCGCTAACCTCTTCGCCTTCTGATCAAGCTGTTGTGCTGTAAAATGCTAGAACATTACGTGCTTGTGGTGACGCCCGGAAGGCTACTGCCAGCACAGAACTCATACAGTATCGACGCCCGCTTGTGCAGCCGAATCATCGCAGCAAGTGTACATATGCGCATTGTTTAACTCACATCCGCAAATGATCAGCTTGCTCGTTCAGTACATCTGCATGACCTTGCAGACGAAAAGAGCATCTCTAATATTGTTGCCTCGCACATAACGTACACCGACACATATACTCGTTCGAGCAGGTAAAACGAGCAGGTGACCGCTGGCTATCAGACGTTTGTGATCGCCAGAACCACTCGAACTCAAAAATATGATTTCTAATAATGAAATATAACAATATAAGAATAATTTAAGACGATTTCACTCGACATACGCTCGGTACCGTGGTCTGGACCCGCTGTCATTGTTCGCCGAAACAGCCTTCTTCAGGAAACGTCCTGCAGTGTGTCCAGTCATCGCCGTTCACTAGCTGCGGCGTCGTGGACTGCGTCTCTCTACCTTAGAGGTAGAGGTAGAGGTAGGTAGAGGTAGGTAGGGAGGTAGGTACCTCTAAGGTAGAGAGACGCAGTCCACAACGCCGCAGCTAGAGAACGGCGATGGTCCAGTCAAGTTCGTAAAATCTAATCTCCCGCGGCATAAAGGTTTCCGAAAATAAAAACGGTAAGCTGTGGTATATTATGGCCGGCCTTTTCCGCAATTTACCGGTACAATGTATATTTAACTGAATATTTCCACTTGTCAGAACAAGAGTTTCGATAACCACGGCAGCGGCTTGATCGTGCCGACGCCTTTACATGCCTACGAACGAAATTATAGTTTGGGGTTTGAAGCTGGTGGAGGGCACCTTTGAAGGAAGTAATCTTGAATTGATCACAATTTCAGGATCTCTGTCGATGTGCGTGTTCTGTAACTACGTACATGCAACTATACTCTGCAAGAAGCGGTCAAAGGAGATGATTGGACAAAGCTCGGTTGTTAGCTGTTTCATCTCGGTATTCTGGATCATGGTTGAATGCACTCCCTGTCTCCAACCTGGGCACTCATATGGACAATAATGCCATCCGAATCGCCGTGGGACTTCGGCTTGGTCTGCCCATTTGTGAAGTCCACTCGTGCGCGTGCGGGGAAACGGTTAACGAGTTAGGCTATCACGGACTGAGTTGCAAGAAGAATGGAAGAATCTCCAGCGCTGTTACCACAAGACACAACAAAACGATAGGATAGCTCGATCGCTCGTCACTGCGGAATACCATGCCATCAAGAAACCACCAGGATTATGTCGTGGCGACGGGAAGCGTCCTGATGGAATGACAAGAGTGCCTTTTAGAGCAGGAAAGAATGCGGTGTATGATGTAACGGTTGCAGATACGGTGGCCCAAACATACGTTAGCGATACTTCCAAAAAAGCTGGAGCGGCAGCGAAAGCGCGGGAATCGGCTAAAAGAAGACATTACGACGAGCTGAGCGGACAGTACGAATTTGCACCGCTAGCTTTTGAAACATTTGGTACCTGGGGAGACGATGCTGTTGACTTTTTGCGCCATCTTGGGCGTCAGTTGCGTGTTGTTAAGACGGTATCCACCCATTGCTATAACTATAAGTGAAATCAAGACAGCCGCGCATCTGTAACCGTTTCACCAAGGTGCATTATTGTTTTTAATAACCGAAACATGGATATACACTGTCGAGAAATCCGTTTGTGCGCGCAACGTCCGGTTATTGTGCAACAAGGTTAAAAAGTTTAAACACGTTTCCTTCTCAGATAATTCAGCGTTTTACCCAAACTTCTTGAAAGTTTCACCCTAAGTGCACATATACCTGATGATCGTTCTGAACCACTTTCGGCCCTGAGGTATGTTTTTGAAATTTAAAAATGAATTTCGAACTTTTTGAAATTCATTTTAAAATTTAAGAAACATGGTACCGGGCTAATTCTGGGTCAGAACGATCACCATGTATATGTGCACTTATGATGAAGTTTCAAGAAGTCTGGATGAAACGCTGAATTATCTGAGAAGGAAACGTGTTTAAACTTTTTAACCCTGTTGCGCAGTAACCGGACGTTGCGCGCACAAAGGGATTTCTCGACAGTGTATATCCATGTTTTGGTTACTAAAAACAATAATGCACCTTGGTGAAACGGTTACAGGTGCGCGGCTGTCTTGATTTCACTTATAGTTATCGGAGTTGGTGGAAAAGCGCCTTAAGGAAGACCCGCGAGTGTCTTCGTTTCTTTACCAGGGTGTTAGTATTGAATTGCAGATAGGAAATGCTTTGTGTGTAATGGCAACGTTTGGTCATAATGATGGCTAGTGTTTTTTTAACAAGTCTGGTATTGGCAAATAAGTGGACTGTCATGGAAAAAATAATAAAGAAGGACAATATATGTATATAGCACTCGGACTGGTTGGCGTTATAAAACCACTGGTCATGCATTCTAGCGTTGTGTTGTTCGCCCGGTTGCCAGTGTTACTGGGTAAATTTCACACAATAATAGCTAGGTAGCACTTCATGCTTGTAGACCGAGCGAGTTTGAGCAGCCGACAAACCTTACCACAAACCTTAAAACTTAAAACTTTACTTATCGACCGAAGCGAAGCGGAGGTCCTCTACATTCAACGCAAATCATTTTTTTGTCTGTCCCGTCGGTCACGGTACCGGAAGTGTTGCGTCATAACATAGTAGCAGAGGACGCGTCATCCATATTCAACAAAACTGTATAATGTCCGTCCTGTCGGTTACGGTACCTGAAGTGTTGCGTCAAAACATAGCTGCAAAGGGCGCGTCCCCTTTATTTCAACAAAACTGTACATTTTGTCCGTCCTGTCGGTTACGGTACGGCATTAATACCACTACCAGCACCACTACTACAGCCAGTACCAGCACCACTGGTACTACCATAAACTAGAAGTGCCCGCCGCTGAGCCACCCTTCCCGTTCCCAGACACCCAAGCGATCGGAAGCAAAAAAGAGACTGTAGAGAAAAAGCCAGAGCTGCAATGAACTTTTGGGTTCAATAGTTTCGAGCTGATTCACTACATTGTTTTATGTTCGTACCTATGAGTTAAGTATTGTTGACCGTTATCACACTTCAAAAAATCTTCCGCTGCCAGGTAGCTCGCACGCTGTTAACAGTTTTCGGGACACCCAGCAAATACCACGATCTGAATGCAAGAAACAAAATGAAAACCTAATGACTGTTTTTCGAGAAAGCGGTAAAAAACCAATTTTCTGTTGCCCAGCTTCTCAAGCATAAACCACGCTCGCTTTGCTCGCTCGGTCAATGAAGGCTGTGATAGCCAGACAACTCTGCTGTTTTGGGCAAACCTGTGGCCTATGGCAGCAAGGTGAAACGTGAGCCATGACCCCGAAACGAAACACAATCCAAAGTGATCCAATATAGACACAGCCGCAGAGTGGCGCCCGTTAACATGTGTAATTTGCATTGTGCCCCGTGCAAAGCTCAGGGATCATATCGGGACGGTCTGGTTTGACTGCCACTGCACCTTCACACCAGCGCAGGATGGACCAACCGCGAACTATTTCGATCACCTATACTGCGGGCAGAACAGTAGCGGTGCCGCATATTGATAGGACACCATAACGTTTGACGTGGCCTAAAGCAGCAAAGAAACGTGAGCCATGATCCCCGAAACGAAACACAATCCAAAGTGATATAATGTAGACGCAGCCGCAGAGTGGCGCCCGTTAACATGTGTAATTTGCATTGTGATACACGGCAAATTATAGTTGCCGTACCCTTGCCAGAGCGGCTGTCGATGGGTACCACCTTTGTGCAAGCCTGCCCCGTGCAAAGCTCAGGGATCATTTCGGGATGGTCAGGTTTGACTACCACTGCACTCTCACACCAGCGCAGGACGGATCACCCCCAACCGTGCCATATCCCAATCACCCATACTGCGGGCGGAACAGTAGCGTTGCCGCACATTGATAGGACAGCATCACGTTTGACATGGCCTATAGCAGCAAGGGGAAACGTGAGCCATGATCCTCAAAACGAAACACAATCCAAAGTGATCCAATGTAGACGCAGCCGCAGAGTGGCGCCCGTTAACAGGTCCCGCACATTGATAGGATACCATCACGTTTGAAATGGCCTATAGCAGCAAGGGAAAACGTAAGCCATGATCCTCGAAACAAAACACAATCCAAAGTGATCCAATGAAGACGCAGCCGCGGAGTGGCGCCCGTTAACATGTGTAATTTGCATTGTGATACACAGCAGATTATAGTTGCCGTAACCTTGCCAGAGCGGCTGTCGATGGGTATCACCTTTGTGCAAGCCTGCCCCGTGCTAAGCTCAGGGATCATGTCAGAATGGTCAGGTTTGACTGCCACTGCACCTTCACACCAGCGCAGGACGGATCACCCCCAACCGTGCCATATCTCAATCACCTATACTGCGGGCAGAACAGTAGCGATGCCGCATATTGATAGGATACCATAATGTTTGACATAGCCTATAGCAGCAAGGGGAAACGTGAGCCATGATCCCCAAAACGAAACACAATCCAAAGTGATCCCAGAAGACGCAGCCGCAGAGTGGCGTCCGTTAACATGTGTAACTTGCATTGTGATACACGGCAAATTATAGTTGCCGTACCCTTGCCAGAGCGGCTGTCGATGGGTACCACCTTTGTGCA
>JAQGAU010004035.1:0-12218 GCA_034698045.1 Paramacrobiotus richtersi
GTTCTTGCAGGAGATTTGTTAAATACGACAGTTTCGGGATGGAATATCTGGTCGTACCCGGGAATAAAATATGCCACAGCCAGACGATTTAGCGTAAGTATAGAATTTAGATAATTATAATTACAGTTGCACTGCTTTAATGGACAAAATTAATATGCTTGTACCGGTATACTTGATACAATATTTATATTAATAAATATAGTAGCTACTTATATATGGTCAGCTTGACCGTTATCTGAAATGCAGCAGTCAGCAGTTAAAGCCCAATCCGTATTTTAATCGAACTCACATGAAAATATCAAAAAATTTTAATATAAATAATTTGACTCGCCGATTATTGCTTCATATTACACTAATATGTTTAACATAAATAGCAGCTTTCGTGGTATATGTGGATACAGTATACGGTGCAAAATGATTTTCGAAAGTTTGATTCACAAACATTTTGCATCATCAGGATCCCACGCCAAACGACGACCTATCATATTATGGGAACAGCAATAACCAGATTGACAGATCGTGTTTGTTTTGCTCCACACTGCAAGTACTGCAATACGTAACTAGTGTTAACAAAGCTACAGAATTAAGTTCAGTTGCGTATACAAATGCAAGGAAATGAATAGTCTAGTAAGAGAATGAAATGTATGAGCTGACAGAAAGTATTAATTTTGTCGACATTAACTTCGGAGAAAGTCCGAATCTGGCGAACAACCGCTACATGCACAAACACACTCGTCCAGGGATTATTCCTCACTTTCTCACAATAACGATGTTTTAATGCCATAGCTGATAAGTAAAACCCACGTGCACGCATGCCATACTATGGTGCACCAATAAACACAGCAAAAACCGGCAAAGCTGTTGTACTTACACCGGCCGGGCTATACGCCCAAGCAGCCACATAACACCGTTTATTTTAACTAAATAAAACATCTATTTGAAGTATTGATCGGAGTATCCCAGACGAAGATTGCAAAGCAGCGCACCGGCGCCAGTATGCACCACGTCGTGCTCCAGCAAGGATATAGTGACTTTTTCTGGCCGTTTGTTGCACTGCATCTTGTTGTTGACGGTTTTTTATATTCTTTTATGCGCTGCATAGGGCACCCCAGAAGGCATAACAACATCAAAAATCACGGAAACCGTCAGGAATACGATGGTTACCATGTTTGATCAAAGTCGTCCCCGAATACAAATCGCTCAACGCTTTAAATTATCTATCCCTACGGGGGGACGAGCGCTAAGAGTGCTCCAAACCAAGCCGAACTGTCCGGAGGGGAAAATTAGTTTTTTCCCACAACTTTCTGTAGCACCAGAAGCACAAGTCGGCCGCGCTGTTGAAGTGTAAGTTAGATATACTTGCATACTAGTATGCCAACAGTTTCTAGGGCGACTTCGGCAAATCATGCAGCAGTATATGCCAAACTTATTGGTTTGCAGCAGATGGGCAATAACTCTGAGGCAAACGCAGTTAACTAGCACAGCTCGCAAGCCAGATCTCATCTGTTCGGCAAAATTTAGTATCTTCGCTCGCATAATTTTGTACGAGTACAGACAAATACTGTCGTAAGACGACGCAGTTTCAAGTTCGAACCGAACGTCGAAGTTGCAGGTTATAAGACGTAGTCGAAGCTGCGACTGAGAAGAAGCGTAAAGTGGAACTCGCAACATCCGCGCGAGCCATAAAGGTCACAGGATGCACTTTACTGGCAAAAAAATATAAGCAGCACCTGGAAGGAACAACAACCGTCCAGGAGAGCAACCCGACTGCCAGGTTCAAATTGTAACAAGAGAGCAAAACGTGCACCTTCGTGAGAGTAAGTATCCGCGTGTTAAAGTCACACCCTCAAACAGCATAGCAAGGTGCGCCGCTCTGGACAGAGGCCAGAGACGCTCGACGTACCGTGTGGCCCACGTTCTTGTTTTCTTCGGTCACTACTGTCGCTCGGACTCAAGCCTCAGTAGCGTTTAGCTCGACAGTCGCTTTTGTTTTTTTTCAGGTCTGTTGTTTTTTTGGCCTGCGGTAGCGATTTCGCCGTTGAAGGGCTGCGGCTTTACGGCTCATGCACATATTTTTGGTGCCATCTTGCTCTTGTCTTTCCGGTTGCATCTGGTACGATATACGACGTAACTGTTGCTTCGTTTATCGTGAAGAAATTTCAGCTGCCATTTGAGCTCTATTTAACCAGATTCATTAGAGTCAGATAGTGAGGCGTTACGATTTAAGCCCATTAGATTGCTTTTCACTATAGACTAATTCCATAACTCGTTGTTGTTTGTGCAATGCTTCCAGTTACGAGCGCCGAGCAGCATCTCGTGCAAACTTCATTTTAATTAGATTAATATTAGACATAACAGGGCTGTTTCGGTTCAGATTAGGTAACAAATATCAGAAAACTGACAACAAACCATGCACCACAGCTTGCGCAACCTTTTACAGAAACTTTAACCATTTTAACGCGACAGCACTTATAAAAACGCGAAGCGACCGCAAAACACAACAGGATAAAAGCGGTACTGGAGCAATGACAGGACGGTTTTAACTGAGTGTAATAATCGAATACACATCCGCTTGATCCGGAAGACAGTGGAACTGGTAGGTGAAAGCATGTCCGACCATTTTATTAGGTTGACGAGTGCGGAACGGGCAGGCGGTGCAGCGCAAAGTAACTCCTTTTGTGGCCAGGTGCGCGTGTTCCGTACCCAGAAGATGCGAGATAAAAACAGCTTCGAACTTTGTTTCGAACGGACATATGTTGCAACAAAACCGACGTCCAACAGGTGTCATGTCAGTTTCTCTTGAACAGGCCGTCTGCCGATCCAGCTCCCGGGAACTCCCATCTTTAACCTTCAACAGGTCGCAGTAATCCACGACAGCCCAGATTGGTTTACTGTACTCGGCGGAAGACCTAGTGGACGGACTCAGAACATCGGAACGGGAACGCCTGTTTTCCCTGGTGCGGGTGCAACGACTGGGAACGAAATTTGTTGCTGCTTTTCGAACTACAGCAGAACCATGGCCGGACAACGACTTGTCGGAAGAAGTGGGCGAAATACTTGTACCGGCGCTCGGCTCTGCATACTCGGGAGAGCTTTCCCTGTTAGTGGACGGGCTATCCTGTGACAAATGGTAATCCGAATCACTGCCAGATGAAGGATTAGCATTTTGCGAATTCTCTCCAGTGGCTGACAGATCGGTTTCACCTTCTGCAAAATAAAAACGAGTGTCTTGATCGCTCTGCAGGAAGTGCCAGGTACTACTCACCGTCGGTATTCCTGCATGTTCTGTCCGTCCTCTGCGCTAAAAAGATTTCCCTCTCCACAATCTTTTCACTAATTTCAACTTTCTGTGCGATCTGATGCAGCCTGTAGCCACTGTCTAGTAACACCAGAATTTCCTGTTTCTGCATCCCGGTTGCGCGTACAGGTGCCGGCAATGTTGCACATCTCCGGTGAGCAAAGTTCTTCCCATGCAGCAGCAGAACATTGGTTACAGCGTTCCGTTTCACGTTCACTCGCCGGATAATCTCATCCTGCAGAACACCTTCGGAGAAAAGCTGCAGGATCGCTAGCTCCTGCTGTGGTGTGGGCGCCGAACTACGCTGTCGGACCTTACGGAAAACCGGACCTTTCTGCTGCGGCGCCGGTGCGAAGCTCTTCCGTTTTACATGGCTTTTGCCGGCTGACTTGAGGAACTTGGAGCCTCTCCACCGGCTTGTGCCCAGATGTTTAGCGATTGCTTTTTGCGTGCAACCCTCCGCATGGAGCTTCAGTATCAGGTTCTTTTGTTCCGCCGGAAGCGAGGACTGCTTATGTGGCATACCTATTGCAAACGGAAATGATTATGGATAGCATTTTGTGGACCTACAGGTCGCCTTACCTGTGGATAGACAGCAGCTGGAAGTATCGACAGTCTCCTGTTCTGCCATTTCGGTAGCGCTGTTCTCATCCGAAAATAGGTTCGGCTCACGGTGGTCTATGACGCTGATCCTTTTTGGTCCCGCTTCAAATATCAACGTATGCGAAACAGATACGTAAACGAAAATCGTTAAAACTGCTGTCACGCTATATTACTGCTGAATTATTCCACTGATGTATATTGTTAAAGGTACTTTTATGATGTCAAACAGCAGCAGAACTAACCAGAACTGCAGAAAAGTGCCTGTGGTTTCAAATGACAACGAAGCAGCATGTGGCTTACTTCTCTCTCCGACCATAACAAGAATCGACACAGGATGTACAATCGCAATTCCGTGTGCTTTTGTACAGTACCAAAATGCGCCTTTTGTCTTCATATCGCAACCAGATCTAAGTTTGCCCTCCTCGCTTCGACTTGGCCATTTCAGTGGCAGGCACTAGTGTCTGGAAATTTTCAGTGTTACTAGTGTTACAGTGTTGCGTTAGGTTTGACCCGGCCTCACTGGAAATATACCAAGTTGAGTACATTACTACCCGTCTGCAGTACCATTTCACATAATTTTCCACTCAGTTTTTATAATTATAGCCTCTGTCCCGTCATTATCGTATTGATGTAGATAACTATTGTATTCAATGTCGTTTTTGTTAGTTTTTAATTAAATTCCATGGTGGACTTTTGCCTGTTAAGTGTTCATGAAATCGATTAGTTACTGTGGTGGGACGTTCGACCTGTGACGTATGTGACGACGACTGTGAAGTTTATATATCTATTTGGTGTGTATCGCGCATACTTTCCAGGTGCGCATCTACCCTTCTGACAGCCCTAACAGCCCCAGAAATACGCCCCAAAATGCCTGCATCTTCAGGTCGTAAACGCGGCAGACCGCCGGGAGGTAAGAACATGGCATTTTTTTGTTGGTGCGCTCATTCTCACCAATCAATGTGTAATTCACTGTATGCTAATAGTTGTCCCAACCGAAAACCAGAAGGAGACCATTACCAGCCTATTTGCGCAGAAATTATCCCTGGTTACGATTGCGCAGCTCACCGGCTTCAGGATACGCCACGTCCAGTCTGTCCTGCTCCAGCAAGGACTGACTGCGGCCAGCCGTTAGTTGAGCTGTAACATGTATTTGATGTGTTTTCCACATTCTCGTATTTGTTTCACAGGTTACCCGGGAGGGTACCACAACAGCAAACTGACAGAGACCGACAGGAAAGCTATTGCTACCATGTACAATCAAGGTCGTACCCAAGCACAAATCGCTGGACGCTTCAAAGTAACGGCAATTACAGTGGCACGAGCGCTACGACGGCTGGGAATTGATGGGCGACGTGGACGTAAGTCAACATACTTTACAGCTTTTTCGACAAGTATACTGTATTTTCTACAGGGCAGCCCAAACATGCCTCAGCAGGGGCGACTACTTGTACAGCTGCTGAAGATCGTCAGTCTCCCGAAATTACCGAGCGTGTATTTGTTCATGAAACTGAACAATCCATATGTGAAAAAGGTCAAAAGCTCAAGGAGACTTTTACCGAGACGGCAGCACCATCTGCTCATTCGCTCGGATCCTCCGAAACTTCCCATCCACGTTCGCTGAATAAGCGTGACGTACGTGCGGAATGTTTGGCTGCTTTCGACGCGGAAACCCCGGCTTCTCCGAAGCCTGTCACTTGTGCTGTCAATTGTCACGCTTCGGCTTTCCGTTGCGACACGTGTCAGTTTCACTCGAACACGGAAGAACAGTTCGTCTCCCATTTGTTATGTCCAGTGCACGAACGCATGAACAAAAAGGGAGTGTGTCTAATCTGCACCGGATGCCACTTCAAGACTCGCCAACCGGTAAAGATGATCCTCCATGCCATTAAGCATCAGGCACGCTGTACCGCCACGACAGGTTAACAAACTCGTATCTCCAAGCCTTTGACTGAAAGCATGCAGATTAGACATGAACGGGACTGTTTGTAATTGGTCTGTTGGTATTTGGTAGCAAACCGTGTCTACGTTTGTTTCGCGTCACCCTGCAAGTACTGTAGATGCAGGAACTGGTGTTAACAAATCTACAAAATAACGAAGCTGCGTTTACAAAGAAATGAATGGTCTAGTAATTGAATTAAATGTGTGCGTTGAAAAAAACTATCCGCAGACCTACACGTCGGAGAAAGTTCAAATTGTGTATGTCCGAATCTGGCGAACAACCGCTACATGTATAAATAAATCCGTCCGGAGTTTTCCCACAATTTTAATGCCATAGATTGGTACAAACCGGCAAAGCTATTACAGACCAGCCGGGCAATACACAATCGCGTCCAGGCAGCCAAATAACACGGTTTATTTTAATTAAAGAAACCATCTTTTATTTTAAAAAAAACCACCATCTAAAAAACACAAGGATACATCATAAAGACTTGAAAAAATACTTTCCATCAGTCTTTTGGTCGCGCCCGGGATTAGTATCAGTGGGTTAATCCTGTGCGAGAATAAGAGTGAGCAGGAAATACCGCGGAGAGGACGGGTTAGTCACCCTCGTTTACTGTAGATCCAAGCAAGACCAGATCTGCTTCTTTTCGTCCATCTGGTCGAAGTCCTCATCATCCTCGCTTCCACGTTTCCGTAAAGGAACGGACGGAATGTGGTGTGAGGCATCATCCAACGCCATTGCCAATATAGCAGCTTCCTTTTGCCTTATTCCTTCGATGTATGCACGGAAATACGTATTCTTCTTCTGAATTGGTCTGTGCGGCGCAACAAGTTCGGATTCGGTTTGTTCTGCTGCAACAAAGATGTCATGACGGGCATCATTCGGTCCACAAGGTTTTGCACGCAGTTTATGGCGCACATCATTCGGTGGGAGTTCGCCTACATTGAAGACGGGTTGGTCAATCTCCTCAGCGTTCGGTATCGGTTCTCGTCGAGTTCTTTTTCGAGAACGGGAATCTCCATGGGGAATGTTTCCATGCCCTCGAGACCTCGTACGTCTATGATGTCGCGAGCTTTTGTTGTGGACAGTAGTTCCACGGTTAGCGCTGTCATCCGACCCGGCACTCTCAGGGAAAAAGGTTCCATAATTGCGAATGTCGATGTGCGTTCCATGGGTGCAGTTAATACTGCTGCATGGAGTGTTACTGCCCGTTGTTTCGATCGCACTCGCGGAGTGGCTTAAGCCTACCGGACAAATCTCCTTCTGTTGTGCATCCTTCGTGATCGGGGGCGGAGGGGGCACTCTGAACCACAAGCTGGTCGACAGAGCAATTCCCCCGATCATCACCTGATACGTGTAGATGATCCGCTCTTGGTCGTCGCGGGTGACCGTGTCGGAAGTCCAGTACTGCTTCCTAATCACTTCCGAATACGCTGTAGCGTTACCGTGCAACGCATGGTCAATGTATGCCGGCAGGAACTCGTCGAACACACGGCATGTCCGTTGAATGCATCGAATGCATTTCTTAAGTCCATTCGCCATGCAGTCGAAGCAGTTCGGGTCATCCTGCTCATAGTAGGTTGGCCGTCGAGCTGCCATTGTGAATGAGTTAGAACTCACATGGTAGTAACTTCCTTGATTTGTTCCGCCATTCACGTCGTGATCGTTAACCTCGCCTGTGCGGTTAACAACCAGCCGAAATCACTGGCTAATGCCGGTAAGAACCAGAATCCGACTCGTCTGTATCTCGTCCAACGTGTCCGAAGTTACGATACAGTCCAATACGCGACGAAATGCGACAAAACTAGCCAAATTACTGGGGATGGTAGACAGTGTATTGTCTACGGCGGAGATGCTGCTCGTCTGCTGGAGAAGTGCGGATCGGGCTGGAGCTGCACAGCCTGCAGTGATAAATCGTTAGAAAAAGGGAAGAGCTAACTTTAAAAGGAGGCAAGCGCCTAAAAGATCAGTCTACCTCAAAAACGCGCTTACTGGGCCATGTGCACAGCAAAAAGTCTTTACTGGGCTTTTAGCTGTGCTTACATGTAGAGCTATTTCAAGTTGCTTCTTTTCACTACACAACAGGCGCGCTTGAAGATCTTTATCTAAACTAGCCTTACGAAAGCGCCAGTGCATGACATTATGTGAAAGTTTGTAGATAAGCAGCTCGCGTATATGCCGGCTGATGCGATTGTCGGATTGATAAAGATCTGCAGTACGCGTGCTGTGCATACAATAAAGCCGATTAGATTACATTTCACTATAGACTAAATCCATGCTTGTTGTTGTTTGTGGGATGCTTACAGTTACGAGCGTTGAGCAGCATCTCGTGCAAACTTCATTTTAATCGGTTCAGATTAGGTAACAAATATCAGGAAACTGACAACAAGCCACACCACAGCCTTCGTAACCTTTTATTTCAACCATTAATTTTAACGCGGCAGTACTTAAAAAAACGCGGAGCGACCGCACAACACAACAAGAAGATAAAAGCGATACTGGAGCAAGTACAAGCCAGTTTTAACTGTTCGCAGCAATCGAGTACACATCCGCTTGTTCCGGAAGGCAGTGGAACTGGTAGGTGACTGCATGTCCAACCATTTTGCTAGGTTGACGAGTGCGGAACGAACAGCTGGTGCAGCGCAACGCAGCGCCTTTTATGGCCAGGTTCGCGTGTTTCGTACCCAGCAGATGCGAGATGAAGACGGATTCGAAATGTGTTTGGAAAGGGCAGATGTCGCAGCGGTACTTACGTCCAGCAGGTTTTACGTCAGTTCCTCTTGCGAACATCTCCTGTCGATCCGTTTCCCGGGACATGCCATCGTCCACATTTAACACGCCGCAGTTGTCCTTCCCAACGGCCAGGTTGGGTTTACTGCATTTGGCGGAAGAGCTGGCAGACATCAGAACATCCAAACGGGAACACCTGTATTTCATGGTAGGGGAGCAATATTCGACAACTGAAGGTGCTGCGGCTTCTGTAAAGACCCGGATCGCAGCGGCACCACGATCGGACAACGATTTATCGGATATAGTGGGCGAAAGGCTTGGGCTGGCTTGCGGCTCTGCATACTCGGGAGAGCTTTCCCTAGCGGCCAAGGAGTGGATGTCTTTCGGCAGACGCATTCCGGAGCCACTGCTAGACGAATTGTTCGCATTCCGTGAATTCCCCCCGGTGGCGGGGAAATCAGTCATCGCTTCTGCAAAAAAAAACTTAGTATTCTGCTGCATAGCTTGCGAATTCTCCGTTTATCGTTAAGCAGCAAGAGCCATGTACCGCATACCTTCGGTGTTACAAAATATTCTGTCCGTCCGTTGCGCTAGAAAAACTTCCCTCTCCACAATCGTCTTACTAATGCCAACTTTCCGTGCTATTTGATGCGGCCTGCATCCCTTTTCCAGCAACGCCATAATCCCGTGTTTCTGCTTCTCGGTGGCGCGTACAAGTGCCGGTGAGTTTGCACATTTCCGGTGCGCAAAGCTTTTCCCATGCAGCAGCAGAACGTTGGTCACTTCATTCCTTTTAACTTTCACCCGCCTGATAATCTCATCCTGTTGAATGCCTTCCGCGAAAAGATGCAGGATTGCTTCTTCTTGCTGCGATGTGGGCGCCGAACTACGCTGTCGAACCTTCTGAAGAACCGGACGTTTCTGCTGCGGGGACAGCGTGGAGCTCTTCTGTTTTACACGGCTTTTGCCGGCTGATTTAAGGAGCTTGGAGACTCTCCATCGGTTTGTGCCAACATGCTTGGCGATTGCTGTGTACGAGTAACCCTCAGTGTGCAGCTGCAGTATGCGATTCTTTTGTTCCGTCGGATGCGAGGACTGTTTATTCGGAGTATCTATTGCATACGGAAATGGTTACGTATTGTCCATTGTGGACGTATAGGTCGATCTTACCGGTGTGTAAACAGCAGCTGGAAGTTTCGACAGTCTCCTGTTCTGCCATGTCGGTATCGCTGTTCTCGTCCAAAGATAGGTTCGACTTACGCTGATCCCTGATGCTGATCCTGTTTAGTCCCGCTTCAACGACGGTATCGAGTTACTAACAAGTAACAACGTATGCAAAACGGATACAGAAACGAAAAGCGTTAGTATGCGTGTCCGTTTTATTGCTGAAGCATTCGCACTGATGTAAATTGTTAGAGATTCTTGTTAATGCAGTCAAACAGCAGAAGAAGTAACTAGTACTGCAGAAAACTGTTCTTTGCCTTGATTAGATCTGGTTTCAAATGGAAACGCAGCAGCGCAGCAACTTCTCTCTCGATCATGGCAAGAACACAGGACATTCGTAATTTCGTGTGCTTTTGTACAGTTCGAGAATGCTTCTTTTGTCTTTGTATCGTAATCAGATCTAACGTCTGCCCTCTTTGCTTCGACTAGACTATTTCAGTGGTAGGCACTAGACAGTGTTCCATGTTTTGCAAATTTGCACAGCACTGTTACAGTATAGCGTTATTCTTGCTCTTCGGCCATTTGTAGCAACAGCGCAAGTCCATTCAACTGCCTGTCCGAAGTACAGATCTTCCTACGATTTCTCTGCTCTTTTTAGTTATTAGAAGCGGTTATAACTTTTGCATTCGATGTCGTGTTTATGAGTAGGAAGTACTTTTTTTAAAGGTGGAGCTGTTGCGTATGATTCTGTATAAGTATTCTGCCACATAACTCAGGAAGCTGCTGGTTGTTGTAGTTGGAAATTGGAACTGTAATGTACCGTTGGCAATATTTCGCGATTTATTTTGTGTCCTGCTAACGGTCCAATCAGCCCCAGAAATACGCACCAAAATGCCTGCATCTTCAGGTCGCAAACGCGGCCGACCGCCTGGAGGTATACGTCATATTTACTTGAGGCGTGCTCATTTACAATCAGTGTTAAATGTTAAATACCACTGTGTGCTGATAGTTCCCCCAACCGAAAACCAGAAGGAAGCCATCACCAGCCTATTTGCGCAGAAATTATCCCTGGTGAAGATTGCACAGCACACCGGGATCAACGTACGCCATGTCAGATGTGTCCTGCTCCATCAAGGACTGACTGTGGCCAGCCGTTAGTTGAGCTGCATCATGCTGTTGATGATTTACCGCATTGTGTTATTTGATTCATCTAGGATTTCCGGGAGGGCACCAGAACAGAAAGGTGACGGATACCGACCGGGACAGGATGGTTACCATGTTCAATCAAGGTCGCACTCAGGCACAAATCGCTCAACGCATCAAGTTTTCCGTTCCTACGGTAGCAAAAGCGCTACGGGCGCTCGGAATTAATGGACGACGTGGACCTCGGTCAACACGTTTTGCCGTTGTTCCGACGACTGTTAAGCATAAAATTACTGCAGCAAAGTCCAGCAAAATGGACATTCCCGCGCAGGATACCATGCCATCTTGTACAGCTGCGGAGTACCGCCTGTCTCCCGAGATCACAGAATGCGAGTCTATTCGACCAACTCCACACTCTTTCCGTGTAAAAGGTCAGCAGCGAAAGAACGAATCCTTTACTGCGACGGCAGCGCCATCTGTCCAGATGTGTGGAACTGGCTATCTCGGTTTGCTGAATCGAGGAGCCACCACTGAGATACCTACGGCTGCCATCGACGCGGAAAGCCTGGCTTCTCCGGAGCCTACCACCTGTGCTGTCAATTGTCACGCTTCGGCTTTCCGTTGCGACACCTGTCGATTTCACTCGGACATGGAAGAACAGTTTATCTGCCATTTGTTGTGTCCAGAGCACGAACGTATGAACAAGAAGGGAGTGATTCTAATCTGCACCGGATGTCACTTCAAGACACGCCAACCGATGAAGATGATCCTTCATGCCATCAAGCACCAGGCACGCACCACCGCCACGGCAAATTAACACATTTTATTCTCTAAACCTTTGAATGAAAGCGTTTAGATCGGTTAGTAACGAGCATTGGTGGCATGTCAGTGGGTAACAGTGTTTATGTGTGTTTTGCGTCTCCCTGCAAGTACTGCAGATGCGTATTCAGTTCCGCATACGCGCAGTGAGGTAAATGGCCTAGCACGCGAATGAAGTGAATGCGTCCAAGAAAAGTAATTTATTACTAGAACAAAAATTAGGAAAAAGTCTGAGTTGTGCACAGATATCTCCGACTCGGAGTCTCGTAGCTTTTTTGATTTGTCTGCAGAATGCAGTAAATCTGTAATGCGCGGTCTGCGCTACTACCAGTTAAAAATTTCAGTCCCGCATTCTGAGGGATGCGTATCGTGTCGGCATTCGTTCGGCTGATTGAAGCCTGCTGCTATTCATCGATCAACACCTGAAATGGCAAGATCAGTATGATAAAGTGCAGAAGAAAGCCAATTTCGGAATTGCCATGATAAATCGGGCGAAGGATGGGTTAAGCTTGCCTCAAC
>JAQGAU010004036.1:0-12218 GCA_034698045.1 Paramacrobiotus richtersi
TGTGTGTTGTGCGAGCATGCTTTTTTAGGTTTTAGTGCGGCTGTGTTGCTTTGTTGGCAGTTTTCTCGGCGGTTGTGTGTCTGCGTGGTATATCAATAATTATTAAATTTTGCAGTTTTTATGCGGTGATGTGGTATGACAAGGAATGATGTTGTGCATTCCAAATCACGACGCTAACGTAATCCTACCATCAGCTGCAGAAAACATCTTATTGGGAACGATAGATTGCGTTTATTCTTGCTAACCAAAGTGGTTCCAGCACCGAACAACACGAGCCCAGTTTTCCCGATTTTTGCGTAGGCGACATAATTCCTAAACATCTGGCCGTATTTCCGGAAATGTATTATAAGAAATGTATTTTTCTGGCGGAAGGGCGTAAAACTGTGTACAAGAAATCTCAGAATTAATCACTGTACAACGAATCCTCACAAAACTATATCGCCGTACTGTACAGAAATCACAGAACACAGACATTCAGTAGAACGATGGAGGTGAGCACTGCCCCGTTCCCGCCTTATTGCACTTGGTAACCCACGTCTCGTGTGCCGTTTTCCACTCTTTCAAAACCACCGGGGGTTTTGCTAGAGCCGGATCAGCAAAGTCGCAGACCGGCAGGTCTAACTGAGGGACGTAGACCAGGTCTTGGGAGGTCATGCAGTACAGTTGCAGCCGGTCGTCGAGTGTATCCCGGATAATGCGATCCTCCAACGGGGTGATATCCTTGGCCATCTTCCGCGTGAAAACAGCGATCCCTGTCATGTCACAACTCGGCGCGCGTGGTGTGTCGGGATTGTTGAAGCAACTCGAGCGGACGTACAGGAAGCCTGGGTCCAGGAATAGTTTGTAGAAGCTGCGGGCATCGCCTGTAATTAAAGAGCAATATGGCACTGTACATGTGTGCATGTATATAGGAGTTTTAAATAGCATTCTCATGGTATAATCAGGGTCGCACTGTGGCCACTGGCCAGAAGTACCCTAGACATGGGGTTTGTAGATAAGCCCGCACAGTTCTGGACAGTGTGTATTGATTGTTCTGGCTGTTACAAACATAATGGTGAAGGCTAATGCACAGCTCACGTACATATACAGGCGTGCGGCTGTTATATATTGTTCCGCAAATGCGAATGACCATACAGTACATAGAATTTCTTCTTAAAATGCGCATCACCAAGCTTATCGGTGAACCTTCGATACTGTAATTAACGTATTACGTTCCGGGTTATACCATGTCCCTATATTGCTTCAGTCATACCGCTTGGCGATTACGTTGTGGCTGCACTCACCACATTGCACACCCATAACGTAATCGCAAGCCGGAGCAATACAGGGACATGGTATGGTCCGCAACGTAATACTCCTTACATGTCTGCTTCTCGTACACTACATAGATAATGGTACAGTAAAACCTGTGGATAATGTACGGCTCCGTTCTAACGTTTCCGAGCGTTATTCAAAGGTTAACGTTATGAGAAAACCTTGGCTGCTTGGCACGTTGCAACCAGGGTCTACTGACGTACGCGTATACAACTACAGATACAGTAAGGACTATACATACGATACGGTACTATTATACTTGTACTCTACGATAAATTGCAACATGCCAGATGAACACCGACGTACACACCCCAGCTGTCAGACTGCATGAGCCTGTATTTGTAACTGAGTTCCTTACCGACTGAGCCCGGTCCCGTGCCACCAAAGTATCCCTTGGAATAGGTGAACCCGTTACACGATGTATTCTGCATCCCATAGCTGGCCCAGCAGGCATAGGGAGCGGCGTTATTACGACCGGAGACGCTGAAGGATTGTGTGTAGATTTTCTGTCCGGAATCCTGCTGCCAGCCAATACCACGATAGATTTCAATCGCATTGGTCAAATCTGTCAGGGGATTGTTAGGCGGGCCGTACATGTACTGGTACCACGTTCCGGTGCCCTGCAAAAATGCAACCAAAACGGCTCTGCAGATTGCAACACCTACAGACAGAATTGTCAGCCCCGGCCCTATAGCTTTCTCTCCGCGATTTAACTGGCCTTATGTCGCAGCCACAGAATGAGTTTATTGTGGAGCCACTACTCTGCTAATATGTGACTATGGGTTTAAAAAATGCTTTGAAGAATGGTGAAGTTTCCGGACAGTTTTCTTCTTACCGTTGGATGTTCGTATAATCTTTTTCTCTACAAGACGTGGGAGATCCCACATTAAAATCACGACGTACGGTGTACTCAAGGAGAGTGCAATTAGAAAACAGTCGATGGACGGCAACTGCACACCAGACTCATATCTGCACGTCAGTTTATGTGCTAAATGGATCAGTTGCTACCGCGCGCGGCGGTGGCTCCTTTTGCACTCGGCTGCACTCGATCCAGAATTCTAGCTTTTCTATTGATTCGTTGGAATTTTTTGTTTGCTTTGCCTTTGGTAGCGCACCGCCTGCGTCGCCACTTTGTACGTACACTTTTACCATGACAGTTTTCTCAGCAGTTCTTTGTTTCAACTGTCTGTGCGTACGCTTCGAACCTTTACCACATCAGACGTATTGATTTCACAGTCCGCAGCCATTTGCGATCCGGATTGGTAAATACGCCTTTCAACAACAAGGATCGTTGTTGCCAGTCTCTAGACATTATTCTACGTCATGGTAATTGGTTGCGCATAAGCCCAAGGGCTTAGAATCACACGTTCACGGTGTACAGTATACTTATCACAGCGTGCATGAACTTGTGATTCTATAGCCCGCATATTTAACGAACAGGTATCTGGTTCTGTCTCCCTTATTTTTTGAGTGCATCGGGATGACCCCATTAGCATTCCGAAGTCGCAATGTGGAGCAGAATCTTTCCAAATACAACCAGTGATGATCGGGTCTGTGCGCCAGCCGGACAAGTGAAAGAGCTAACATTTTACCGATTCGCTGATTAATAACCTGTGATATTTCAGGCTCCTAATTGTGCCTTGCTTCGATCCGTACTGCCCTGATCTTTGTAAGTCACCTCCCCTGATTCTGATCCCGTTACCCAGCTAACAACTGAATCGTGTCCTGGTATGTGGCTGGATTAAGCCAATCAGGCGGTTGGTTTCTATATATCAACAACAACAACAACCAGGCGGTACTGCGCTGTTGTATGCGTAATATGTTCCCAATCTATGTTCTGGCTGCCCAGTGGCGTCCGTTTTTGTGTATCCGCAGTAAGACCTATTGATTTCGAAGTTCTAATTGACCATGGCGAATGCACGCTTTCATCGCTCACACGACCGAACTGCACCGGCAAGACCATCTCTTCGCGGCAGGAAGACAGAATTCTAACGGGTACTGTATACGTATAAGACCATGATCACGTACCGCTTCACTGTTCCACGCATACCCAGTAGGAGGGGTTTGTCGACACGTCTTTGGGGCATATGGACTCACATAGGTCAAATTCTGACAGAGAATACTATCCACCGCAAATGACAATAGAAACAACCAGCCTAAACACAGCATGGTCTGGACTGTTGTGACCTCGCAGACTCTGCAGTACAGTCAACAATGACACCAGGAAACAACTGACGTAGAGGCCGTTGCAATGTCTTTTATATCGTCGTTTAGTTGCTTGTAACTTTTTGTTCGAATACTCGGCAAATCTGGTAATATGATCGCCAGCTGACAAGACCATTTACATTTTCGGAAAAGCATACAGATTTAGAGTCAACGGGTTTTGGAAATAATAATCATGTTCGATGATACTGCTAATAATTTGTAGTGATAAAACTGGTTACATTATGATTGATTACTAGTAGACTGCGCACGAACGGGTGAAATGCTGTTAACGTCCATTATAACGGCAAACTTTTGGTGCTTGCTACTAGGTCAGCGAGAAATTTCCATAATGTAAAATTAGCATAAATTAACAAACCAAGTTCAAGGCTAATACGCGAACAACTAATCAATTCCCAGCTGCCACTTTACAAAGCTCTCGCGTCACTTTAATTAGAATCGGGGCTTCTACCACACAAAAAAAAACTGAGTGAACGAATCGATCAATAATCCATTTATTAATTATGAAATGGAAATTAGTGCTGTATAGCGCATGCACATTTCACATTGTCAGCACAGATACTAACAGTGTAAACGCAACGCGTCGAAAGATTGTTAATCCTAATTTATTTAGTTTTGACAAAAAAACTCAATAGCTTTGAACAGTTAGTAAATAGAAAGCAAGCCATAATTGTTCGGTAGTATACGGTATTCTTAATGTTATGTGTTGCGCGAAGGATATGCGTACGTAAAGGATACAGCCATTTTCAGTTGCCTCATTTCGTTAATTATCTGTACTCGTGCAGGTTACCGCGCCATGTGCGCTAACAAGTGGCGGTTTACCGCAAATTCAGAAGCACTGCATATTTACCTTTTATTGCAATACAATGTCAAGTAATTTGAACTAATCACAATTAAAAGATGTTGGCCCAACTAACAAGACTTGTACACAATGGATACCGCGCGTGCGTCTCAATTATCATAATCGATCGGTAACAAATTACTAGATTGAACGACAGGAAAACTATCAGACAATTCATGATTAAGCACTCAAAGTCGACGGTTAATTGACGGTAAACGTGTTGTTCCGTTTCCTGGCGCGCAGCAACAGATCCGTAAGTGGTTTGACATTACCATCGAACTTCATTATCATTTCCTTTGATCCGTTCGCTGCTCTGCATGATGCATTCAAACGGTAACTGTCGGACGATGATAAGTCAAATTTGCGATTTGTTTTAATTTTGGGGTTACTCAATGTGAGCTCAATGCTGTTACAAGCACAGAAACGACGATATAAAAGAAATTATATCAATAGTGTGTAGTCATTTGTCTGCTAGCTGTCTTAATTCTACGCCAAATCTAGCATTCACCAAGGTTGCGACAATGCAGACCTTGATGCGTTTAGGCTGGTTGTTTCTACTGTCACTGGTGGTGGATGGTATTCGGGGTCAGAGTCTGGTGTTCAAAAGTCCCAATGCACCAGCGGATTGTAAGCAAACCAGACCAGCTGGGAATGCGTGGAATAGCGAAGCGGTACGTACCTAGTCGAGGTGATTCAACGGTACACACGTTAGGTCGCGAAGAAGTCTTCTCCGAGCGCATTCAGTCGTTATCAGGTAATGTGATTATGAAAGATGAGCATTTATATCCGAATTTCGAAATTAGTATTTTTTTGGTGTATTCGAGGGTATGGTACTGTTTAAACCAGTAAGCGGTATAGAGATCAGAACACACTTCAGTACACAATAGGAGTGTAGATAAACCGTCAAATGGGAAGCTGAAACTCGTCCCGTATGAGTTGTACAGTGCATACCGAGAAACAGCTTGTTGCTCTGCTTTAGGCTAACAATAAGACCACCAGTTTACATTACGTGGAAGTGATTAGTCAATAATTAGTGGAAGTAATTAGTTAGTCAATTAAAAAAGTCATCCATTCTCACCTTGGGCACAAGCATTAAATTCTGTACCATCTAAGCATACTGGGTGACTAAGTCACATTTACGTGCGTCACATGTTCGAAAGTATACTCACGTGTGTCCCTTGTCTGACACACGACCTTGGCTACGCGGCGGCAGAAATGTGTTTTTTGTGCACGTTTGTAATGGGTCTACGGTCACTTGCCACCGGGCATATTATTTCTCGAGTGCGTTGTTACGAGACCAATCCATCGGAACGGACAAAACCTCTCAAGCAATGTCATAATTATCCAGCTCCAGGGTTATTTATATCATGCATCTTGCAGGGTACGGGAATATGGTACCAGTACATGTACGGCCCGCCCGACAACCCCTTCAAGCCCAGTTTGAATAACCCGGTGGAAGTGTACCGTGGTATTGGCTGGGCGTATGACACCTTGGAGAACACCTACATACAGTCCTTCGATGTGGTCGGTCGGGTGAGCACTCCTCCCTATGACTGCTGGGCCAGCTACGGGATACAGAATACGTCGTGCAACGGGGCCGTGTATGCGTACGGATATGGTCTGGGAACGAATGCAACTGGTAAGGAAGCACCTTAACATCCATCTGTTACCGTACTTACTGTACTTCTTCGAAGTACAGCTTGGTTGTAGACACCCACATTAAATAACGATGTTTACAGGCGCACCCCGAAACTTTTACAAAATGTATCTGGACCCCAACTTCCTGTACATCCGCAACGACTGCATCACTGATCCCGATACACCACGCGCAGAGAAATGTGACTATCCAGGAATGTCGGTGTGGACGAGGAAGTTGCCCAAGGATATCACCCCACTGGAGGACAACATTATCCGGGATATTCTCGACGATCGACTGCAGATGTACTGCATGACGTCGAAGGACATGGTTCTCGTCAACTGGTTCGACCTTCCGCCCTGCGACTATCCACCGAAACCACAATTAGCTCTGGATGATTATAAACGTGCCCAGGAGAACTGGGTGACCAAGTGTTATAATCCTGAAGGTGGATCATGTTCAGTCGCGCAATACTACTGAATTCCCTGTGATATATTTTTGTAGTGCGCTGTGTCATTTGTACAATTAATGGTTCTGTAGAGCAACGAGTACTCTTGTCTGTTACCAGAATTTAATGTGAGTCAGGGATTCGCGTCTTTCTTCTAATTCCCCCAGTTTGCGCCTTGAACTGTTGAAAATCTGGGAAAACCTTAATCCAGGTCGTTTTTGGGTCAAGGAAGTGCACAATGTCCCAGAAGGGTTTATTTAAAGGCAGCCAAATTTAACGTTTGGAGAGGCTGGTTTCGAGCTCCTCACTGCTACAAGATCGATCAACAGTTGTGACGAACAGACACATGCAAAATTTCACTCTTCGCTCTTGTTTTGAATAAGGAATAAAACACACCGCGTATGTACACGTATTGACATAATATACTGCAAACAAACTCGGAGATACATATATGACAGAACTAACGTACTTTTACAATAATTTACATGGCGGAACTTTTTATGTACCTGATTATGGTCACGATCAAACGTCAATCACGATGCCTATAAAACGGGCGCGAATCGATATGAACAAAAGTGTCAGCCGAGGTCCGAGGATGTGTGGAAACAAATCGAGCAAAGCGAACGGGACAAACTGAAACGCAGGGTTACGGCCCATTTCAAAGAGCACAATCCAGACTGTGAGTGTGTGGATCGGGTGCTTTGGGTACGTACCGGTAGTGGACACGATTGTAACATACATTTCAACGCGATGTTGGTTCACCTTGTTATTCTCGCTTCGCGTAGAGTTTGTGATCTACAGGTTTTCAAGCACATTCATGGTGCGGAACACGATGGCACGGGAAAATTTGATTTGGCAAAGCCATGAAAGACAATCGAGGATCTGACCGTCTTGGATCCTCGGTAGCCTAAAGTTTGCCAACAGGTATTACTATTAGCACAAAGTACGAGCAATGTGTACGTTGAATACAATTTTACGTTACACTTGGCGAAGAGTGTAGGACGGACGAAACACGGCACGTATATGTTTCCTTTCGCGGCATCCGATACAGACGCAGCCATGCGTAAGCCGTACATCAGAACTTGATGAAAGCGTTGATTATCAGCCTCGTTCGTGCCGATCGACAGTACTGTTGTACACTGTTTACCTGCAGTCCTAAGCCGATCCTTATATGGTATCATCCATTCCTACGATATTGTCATGGCAGAGCCAATAATAATAAGTAACTACTGCATAATAATAATAAAGACTTTAAGGTCATGGAGATCAGCGGCCGTGCATATTGAGATGAGCTTTAATGACGTATCGTAAAGAAGCGTCCACAAGTAGCGAAAACAGAACGGTGCTGTGTGTTTTGCAATTGTGTTGAGTGGGTGTCGCAAAACGAAAAACTTATAGTTATGTGGATCAGCGCTGGCTAGCATATCTACGCTAACAATCATTTATCGTGACAATGAATCTTTTAAGCGAAAGCCATCGATGGTTTTATTAATACAGGAGAGCACACAGTAATGTTTATATGACACCATATACCGCTTTTTTCTTCATCTTTCCCCTTGCAATAATGTATGCTAAACATCCGTCCGGCATTCATCAGTCGGCGCTGATTAACATTATGAAACTGATCAGCTTGATTATTGTGTTGGTCTCGCTAGTGCATGGTCAAAGTGAAGGACCCAACTATCCTGATGCGCGCACAAACAGCAGTTCGATTGACCGGACATCTGAAGAAATTATATTACTGAAACCACTTACCAGTACTGTCGATAAAATGACCTATATTCTCAGTTCGATTGAATCAGAGAAACATCACTGTACACCGGGTACTGACATTGCGCTGCCCCAGAAAAGTTTGGAATATTTTGCCAAACAATTCAGCGCCGAAGCCCAGGTAGCCTGGAACCGCGCTAATTTGCTCACTCGATTATGGAAGTATTCACCGGGAATGTTCTTCACAACGGATCCTGTGGTGAAAAATCAGACTGAATCCTTCCTGCATACGGCTGTACGGGCCATGGTAGAATCCAACAGCAACATTTATGCGGCGGGGAACTGTTATGATTGGTACCGCTACCCGGGTTATGACACGTTCTGCCCGTTTGCTTCACGGATGCTCGATAGTCCAGAGGTTACTAGCAAAGATCTAGCGCGGACCTATGAGTACCGGGCAACAAACGAAGGCCAATACGAGTGGTTTTATGAACCCAAACAACGGGGTTTGCGAGCCATATCGAGATGGGTTAGCGCGCGCAATGCTACAGGAAACGGTGAGTTACACAGATTTTTGTCTACAAATCTTAGGCGTGATTTGTACAGTCGTAGATGAGTTGTGTACCCACATACAGGCTTGACTCCAAGCCTTAGGTTGCAGCTTAATGTTTCTCAGAATTTTGGTGCATGTATTTTCGTTTGCTCCAAACCTAACGTTCGCCGCTCTAAACTTGGATATACTGTGCTTTAATGTACATCTAGGAACCACCCGCACCCAGGCTCCCAATAATACCGAAGATATTTTATTGGTCAGCTATGAAGATGGCCACTGGAGCTCACCGTATTTCGACTGCGGAGGAGGGAATATCTGGATGATGACCTATACTGTGCCGTTTTTCGGATTCAACTGGACTACACAAGAATATCATTTCATGTAAGCTTAAAGCATTCCACATTCTCTTGCAAAAAGTGCGTAAAATTTCGTATTCGCGGTTGTGATCTACAGTTCTTAAGCATCCCGAACTTTTCGATTTTTTCCGTGCATTAATATTAAATTTTGCTGATGCTGTACGTGTTACGTTTATGCGCCTTATGTCAAGCAGAGCAGTCATTTGATTAACCTAGTCCAGAGATATGGCCGAAGAAATTTTTTTTATAGCGGGTTACCAGACATGCATGATGCCGATATGGTCATGGCTGTTATAGGCATCTTTGTCGGTGTACCGTACATAATGTTTACACAAAATACGGTTTACTTGACAACAGATGCGCCAAAAGAGAATTTGCTTAATAATCCATATTGCAATAAAACTGAAATTTGGCTGATTTAGGGGGACCAGCGGTGTTGATATTGATCTTCGGCGAACGGATATTAACCAGTGTCCGATGAAGGCAGACAGTGCGGACCCCAACGTGTTTGCTGGTTCGGCAAAATGCAAACCGACGACACAGGTAGGCCAGCATTTTTCCATTTGCATAAATGTGTTGAGCATCTGTCGTTTGTTAATAGTCATTCTTTTTACAGTGCAAACCCATTTCCGGTGTAGGCTTTAGTCGCGGCGGTTATAAGTGTGTGTGTTCCGATGGATACTACTTTCCAGACAAGTCAGCATATATCGATGGTAGAAACTACTTTAACGGTAGCATTATCGAGCAGGAATACGAAACATTTATCCAGGTTTGTTGGTCCTGTTCTCAACTTGTTAAATCGAAATTTATAACTCTATGTGCACTTCACATACGAAACTACTTGCTTGTCAGGATTGCCACGCATTATCGGTTACAGAAATTATGTGAAAAGTAAAACTCACGACAATGCGTAGGTCGGCAAAACCGATATAAGTACTGGATATACCATTCATTCTACGAGTCAAAGATGCAGCGTACAAATGGTTTTACATACCCGTCAGCGTCATGCACTTTGGGTCTATTTTAATACAGATACGTGGCACCTTTTAGCAGGTTTTTGTGACTAGAAAAAAACTCAGCACCATAAAGAAACGTTACAGTGCAGAATATAGCAGAACTGTGTATGTAACTAAATGGGTCCTTCACGATTTCAGAATAGTAGGAACAACTCCTATGTAATCGGTTTCGAATGTCTACCTTGTCCCGAAGGATGCACACCGGGATGTAAGGATAGCGTGATGCAGTGCCGCGTTTGAAGATGGCTAGACGCGGCGGGCATACCTTTGCAAGACGCTACTTTTCCGTCCGTTTCTCATGCTAACCGAGCTTGTGATGCTGGTCGTTTTTTGTTTAACCTTTGCACTTTGCTGTGGTCTAGAGAAAGATCGCAGGCACCAGTTGTTAATGATGTTGTGTTATTGTTTTCCTGTTCGAATTATTCAAAAAATTGACGTTTTGTTCGATGGTTATGACGTACTAGTACGATTACAGCGCTATGCGCGATTTCGTAGAGTCGGAACGTACTGACTTCTAGCGAGCGTTGCTCGTCTCTTGTTGTTACGGGCTGTTCGTCGTAAGCTGTCAAATCGTGTAAGTCAGTCCCAGAATTCCCCGTCATGGTTAGAGTCCAGGGAGCAGTTGGAGTACTTCTAGTCAATTACGCAATTACTACTACTTTTTTCTAATGACCGAGATTAATCAACCTTAGGTAAAGGCATCCTCCTTCTGGCCCATTTGAAACTGTCACCTGAAATCCTACGACTCGGTGTCTAAAAAATCTACCCCATGACATTAGGGTGACGTGCGGCTGATCACGCCTGACAAGGGAAGAATATGTTTTTGTAACATTCTGTCCAATGGCAATTATGGCATATCAGACAGAAATACTGAGATTAGACCGTAGCACAGATCATTGAGACTGGCTCGATTTTCCGCAAGTATTCGAAAAGTACGATTTAATTGCAGCAGCATTTCGTTCCGTCTGCCTCAAATGACTGCTGACCTTGACACGTTAATTCGGTGGGGTAGCATTTCGGAGCTTTGATGGTTTGGCGACAGTGAAGTTTCGGAAAGTGACCTTTTGGGTAATTTGGATAATTCCCGCGCCAAGTTAGAATTCGCGGATACTGTTGCGAATAATATAATGCTGTAGTATTGTGCCGTACTAACGGCAGATGTACTTCTTTATCTTTTTATTCGTAAAAACCGAAATAACAATAAAAGCTTGCGCTAGGGTACTTATTTCTACGTCTGCCTATATGTACACGACAGAATCTGTACTTCAACGGCATTTTCCTGGAGATTAGTGCAAGCCCCCGTGTGAATTATATGCACGCCATTCTGCAGTACTTGATCTCAGGACCGCCACTGGAAACGTACTCCTACTAGCACATGTAAGCGCCCAAACAGCCAGATCACAGACCGAGATTGCACCGTCGGTAAATTTTGCAACTTACGCTGACGCATAAGCAGGGCGGAGCACGGATGTTAATCGTGCATACGATTTCAGTGCGCAGGTTTCGCAACAGACTAACAGCTGTGTCTACTGTAAATATCGGATTCCGCTCTTTATTAAGAAGACATTTTTAAACGAACCATTCGCCGTAGATTCCGATTGGTTTTTCATGCGTATTGGTGGTTTTTTTATGTATGTTCAATACGCTGTCCCTGACGTTACGTACAGCGTTCCATCCTCATCATTCGATTTGTGGATATGCCGTTTGAGATGCTGAAATTCTCATGGAACAGCGTGGATGTGCGCGGAACCGATGGGCTGCTCCACCATGGGCGAGTAGTGGATGTGATGTATGGGGGACTGGTTGTGGACTTCGGGACGACTGGGAAATCGAGATTAAGGCGGATTCCACCATTCGGCCAAGCCTATCGCTGCAAGGAATCCGACTGCTTTCGTTGGCGCCGAACCCACACTGGACCAGTGTTCATCTATGGCCTCGTTTTTACACCACTTCCAGCCCGTGTGATTCCCGGGGAGGAATATCCCCCATATGTCTCCACATCCCCGACCTCCCCGCACACTCTTTACCTCCCCACAATCCCTAATTCCCCGAACATCCCCAACCTCCCGACACATCCCCGACATCCCCGCATATGTCTTAACATTCCCGACCTCCCCGCAC
>JAQGAU010004037.1:0-12217 GCA_034698045.1 Paramacrobiotus richtersi
AGCTAGTTGTCCTGTGTTCACATAAAAAGTTTGGGATTTTTCTGAATTTGGGGCCCAAAATAGTTCCCTTGTTAGTGCTTACATCCATTTATTTAGAAATTTTTTACTTACGTACCAGGATTCGTGCGAAGCGCGTTATCGTCATGCTTTGTTGGGCACGTGTCAGCCCAACTCTGGGCGCTGCTAGCGGCACAGGCGCTCCATTTTAGCTTACGCATATTTGTCGATACGACATTTCGCCGGTAGTTATTATGCGTATTAAGTATGTCCAGGATATCGCCAGATGCGGCAACCCCCGGGATAATAGGAAAATAATGTGTATTCGCAGCAGTTGCTCCTGGACACGTGTTCACGTCCGTTGGCAGCGTCGTTTCAGTTTTTGCAGCGCAACCTGGCGGAGATGTGGTGGTTGTAGACGCGGTAGTAGTTGTTGTTGAAGTACTAATGGTAGTGCTGGTCTTAGTCGCCGTAGTTGCCAGCGGAGTAGTTGTTGTTGTGATGGAGTTGGATAAGCCGGCTATCGCAACGCATTTGTTGCTGGCGGAGTTATATGTACTGATGCTGGAGTCACAAATGCATTTAAAATTCCGGCAAATGGACAGGGAGTCTTTGCATCGTTTTCCGTTTCCAGCACAAGGACACGCAAGCGCTGCGTTCGATGTTGCTCCAGCGCAGCTACTGATAAATGCTAACAAATTCCGTTCCACTGCGGCAATATCTGACGAGGACGAAGATAAATTCAAGCTGGATAAAGATGTCAGAAGATTGAAACTTGATGATGAACTTGATGAGGACGAAGAAGCAAGGCCTTTAGGACGCATTCCAAATCCATTCACTTTTAATAAAAAAAGTGTTCCAGCTAGAACAACCGTAAATAAACAGTGAAAGGTCACAAGACTGCGTCCCATTTTGCAAAGGTGACAGGTTGCGGTATCCTTGTCAAATTTGGAACATCATGAAGACTTTAGCGCATATATCGAAGATTGCTCTATAACAATTTTGCAAAGTCACAAAGTGTTCTCTAATTATACAGAAACAGAGCTTTTGCTAAGGTCGGAAATAGCCGTTGTAACATTCACTAACAGCTGTGGAGAAACAAATACGTGATAGTTTTTACAAATTTATATTGAGCAATATTTAAGTGAATTTCACAGCACGCTGTGTCCCAGATTTTTCCGCACATGCCTTCCTTTGCGTCTGCTGGTTTCCATTTTCTGAAATATTTCCGTGAAGATGTGCTTTCCTTGACAGGTATCCGCATAAGTTATAACAAAGTGAATATATAAATATGCTTATTTGGCCTGTCGACAGAGTTTCACAATAATTATGCATCGAAATTACGGTCGTGTGTTCCACGTCGAGGTCTGTTTGCTTAGCCAGATGATTTATGACGGATAACTACTACCATACGGCGTATGATTATTATGTAACCTGCGGTTTGTAGTGCATATGACTTAAATTGTTAACCTGCATGACGCCATACGTGTGCGTAAACAAAAGCGGACAACGAAAGACATCATCTGTGTGTTGACAAGTTAGCATCGTAATTATTAATTCTTACATCCGCGGAAATCGTCAGAATGTGTTGGGTAAAATGATAGTTTCGACAAAGAGGGCTGTTCATTTAGGTCGTCTGTAAATGAGCTGACCCTAATGATATGTGCGGATGAATCGTTTTGCGCACAAAAAAAAACATAAATCTCTCGAAAGTCTAAATTATGTATGCGCCTATATGCAAAGAAAGCGTCGCTTAACGCGATACGCATAAAATGAGCGTTAAAAAGTAAATTAAAGGTGCTTGGATAACTTGTAATGGGATGCTTTATACAAAGAATAGAATGCATGTGTATACTGACGGAGGTATTGCTGTACGTGGTTTACTTGTTGATCGAAGACTCGAGTGATAATGGGAGCACGACAATCTTCCCTTTCTCGCATTCAGCTCAATACATTATCGCATACGCAACAGGTATTGTTGCCTTCTTACGCGATATCCAGAAGAAACTAATACGAATACAGATGCTTCCTTGCTCGTGGTACATATATTTCAAATAAATCTTTCCGCAGTGACCCAAATCATTATCAAACAAAAGAAAGAAAACCATAAAGACTAAATAACTATACACATTTTCATATTCAACTGAGCCAGTTGCCGATTTGAGCAAAACGAACATCAAAACGTGGTTGTCCGCACTGATCCATCCCTGACACCGGAGTCAACCTCATCTCGAAAACCGGGCGTTACCACCTCCTTCATCTCTACTCGGGGATCATCCTGCACGATAAAGCTATGCTTGAACTTGGCTCCCGTGTCAGCGCGCTGTTTCTGGAAGCGCGAAAACAACCGCACTGACCCACTTTCTTTCGTGCCTTCCTTTCCGCCGAACATATTCAATCCCGATGTGATCAAATGGCCAAAACCGCTTTCGTGAGCGAAGGCATAGCCACTGCGCTTGAAGCGACCGCTGCGGGTGCGAGACGTGCGGCGCGCATAGCTGGGACGCTGGACCAGCTGGATGGTCTTGGAGCGGCGGGAAGCGTTCTTCTGGCGCATACGGATGCGGTCCGAGAGGCTGGGATTCACGTCGATCTTGTAAAACCTAACAAAAAAACATAACATTAAATACAAGCTCATACTCTTCGGTCTGCTTACATAATACTACAATATGGGAATTCGGGAGCTTCTCGACCTTGTTTCCCAAAAACACGCTTATGAAATAAACCATCTGTGTGCAGTACTTTGCCTTTGACTTCGCTGCCCCAGATATCCTTACTGGAGTAATATCCGTGAAAAAGTGAAATAAAACTTTCATCAATTTCATAAGCATTCGACTAAAGAAAATTGTAAGTTTGGCGATATATGATACAACGCTCCATACACACCTTGCTAATACAATGGGCACAGTGAGGACAGTCACAGAAAACGCCATTGTGAACCAGAACGACGGATTGAAGAACACCTTCAAGTCGGTGCCGTAATAGGCGGACAAAACGGGAAACTGGTGGGCCGCCATTGTCGCGGCAAAATAAACGATCAAACTTCCGAGTACAAACAGATAATTAATCCATGCCCAGAACGAAGTGTCCAGCGCAACCTACAGTCAGTATCAATGCAATCGTCAGTAAGATTCGAACACCAATCAGCCGGCAGTTGGTTTCAACGGCTACTTACATCTGCAGTAACTACAACGAATAAAATGGTTCCCAACGCGGTCTGGAATGCCTGCATTCCGTGGAGATCTTCGACATAATAATGCATGGCTCCATATGTCATGTAGAATACTATCAGTGAGGTACAAAATCCGTGAATAACACTCTGAAAAATCAAGAGACTGTTGAACAACTTGGTCGCGCCTGAAGAGGCATAAACACGTATCGTTTAATGTTAATCTGGTTAATTAATCTGTTAATCTGTTGTTCAATACTATGGCATAACAAGTAAAATACTGTAGCTTCTATATATTGTAAACACTTGGAGAAAAATAAACCCCAACCTTAATAAACTGCCGCCAATTAAAAAGCAAATTCCTGTGGCCTGGAGTATACAGTTTGGGAAAGTCCATACTGTTAACGTCGTTGACATCCTGATCAAAAATTGCCAATCCGACAATGGGTGTAGCGGTGTACAACAGGTTATAAAACGTGATAAACAGCGGATCATAGGCAACCTAAAAAACACATTCATCTTGTTATGTTACTTCCGGTGTACTGTCGACAGAAAGCAGCCTACTTACCTGTGCAGAAAATCCGCACCACATGTCGTACCACAGATGACAGAGCGTAAATGCAAAATTCTTGTAGAAAAAGTATCGCAGAAATTTGGCCGTCCGGTAATACGACCACCTTCCGTGTACCAACAATAACCGTTTCAAAAACCGGAACTGACCAATGGCATAGTCACTGGATAGTACAGCCTGCATGCCTTCCTGACCGCTTATGCCAATACCGATATGTGCGGCTGAAAAATAAGATATGTAAATAAATCGAGATATCGAACATGTATTATTGGTCACAGAGTAACCAAACATAGACTACCAGCAAAAGCATTCAATACTGATCATTAACATATCAAAATGGGCAGACGACGTTGTGTAACATAAATTAATGGACTGCAAACAAGTAATATAAAAAAGTAAATATGTAAGCACGAAAAACGTGACAAAACGAAGTTGTCGAAAATGTTAAAAAATATTTATTTACCTTTGATCATGCTGACATCATTCGCACCGTCCCCAATCGCCAGTGTTATCGCCTTTTTTCTTCTCTTGACTAGTTCCACAACCAGCGCTTTTTGAAGGGGTGTAACCCGGCAGCATATGACAGCGGAACACAAACAAGCAATCTTCAGAAACATCTCTTCTAGCTCGGCTTCCAGAGCAAACGCCTGCAAATCTCTCATTATCTATCTTCATAAAAAAATAAATAAAAAACTCTTACCAGACTTTTGCCTTGAATCACTAGAGCGTATGTTTTCCCGGCTGGCTTCTCCGCACCGTCAAGCGTATCGCCGGATTTGTTGCGTGATCTGGTTCTGCCGTGTTCCGATGCATTTTCAGTTCCCTCAAAGCGCACAACAGTTTCTCGCTTTTGAAAAACTTCGGTAGTAGAAGGACTCCATATGGGGGCATTGTCGGGATGGGAAATTTCTTCGTAGGCTTTCTGTGAAAAATATGATTACACTAGTAACAAAAATGCATACGAAAATTACTGATAAACAATAATTATATTTTAGCTGTTCGTTCATTCAAAAATAAGGGCAAAACGTTAATTCTATATGGAAAATTGTATCACTGATCCTATAATACATGAGTGCTTCCAGTTATTGGACGGAATCACTTCCTACGTGGATATGACTTTCCCACTGTTTGAATGGTTTGTTTGCGTTGTGCTCAGTTTTAAATTCGGCAAGACATTTCCTTATCAAGTGGTAAATGTTTTCAAGCCAATTCCTCCGCAAATTTCGAACCAATGCTCCGACTGACCTCCAGCTGTTTCTTGACCCCATCCGCATCATCAGCATCCACGATAAATATCTCTTCCATATCCTCCGTTAATAATCTACACGAATACCCGATGTTAATGGCTGTTTCCAGTTTGTCACCGGTTAGAACCCATATTTTGATATCCGCCATGGCCAGGCTAGCGATGCAGTCCGGTACACCGTCCTGCAGCTTATCCTCTATGGCCGATGCACCGACTAGAATTAAATCGGTCTCGATTTCTTCTGCCACATCATCCATCATCTGCTCGCGGTTATCCAGGGTTAATTTGGCTTCTTCGTATTTTTTCCTCCATGTTTCAAACTGATCCTGAGGGATTTCTTTCCATGCTGCCAAAAATTCCAGCAAATTCATAGACAAGTAAATTTACAGAAAAAGATACGTACATGCAGTGCAGATGAAACAGTACGTTCGCATTATTGACGTATCCGCAGATTTACAGTATTATCGAATGGGAATATGGGATACTAATGCAAACCAGAATACAGGCTACAAAATTCTTGCGAAAGAATCGGTGATAACAGTCAGTTTCAATTACGTTGATACCATATGACCCATATGTGCCAAAATTTCCAGAACCGATAAAATAATATTAACTAGGAAAGTGCACTCGCTGTTTGCGGGCACTGAATGACCGAAGCGAACGAAGTCCGTACGGCACCAGAAGAACTACGAATTTTGAGCCGAAACTGGTATTTACCGATCAGATTACGGAAATGTTTGCTAATGTTTGTTTGCTAATTCTTGACAATAAAATTCGACGAGGGCATATTTTCTAACATGGTGGGCATGCCCCCTGTTTCACAACAAAAAGGTTGTTTTGCTTGCAAATTCACAACGAATGGTTTTCAACATTAGCTCTTGGGCTCCTCGCACGGGGATGTACTACGAGAAATACTCTTTTAAACTTCGAAAAACAGCTTTCTTCCGGGGAAAAGAACTTTCGCTGACTTTCGAAAACTTAAATAACCTTCCCAATACAGAAAGCTAAACAGTAATATTTGCAATATGTGCATAAGCCCGACTGTGCCTTAATAAATATAATTAAAGAAATATAGCAACGAATAAATAAAAATATAGCATTAAGTAGTAATAAATAATATGTTTAAATAAAGAAAATTAAATAAATAATAGATTCCAAGGAAATAATAAATTTCAATAAAAAATAAATTTCAATACGCAAAAATAAATAAATATTGAAAAAAGTGAGTAAATAACAATAAGAATAAATATCATATTTTATTAACAAATAAATAAATAAATTAATAAATAAAAATAATAACCGACCGACCGACAGACAGAAGGACGGACAGACATCGAATCCATTCGAGCTGAGTATAGAGGACCTTCGCTCCGCTTCGGTCGACAATAAAGATAAAAGAACAAACGTCGACTGTGAAAAAAACTAGCAAACTCTGTAATCATTTACGGTATTTTTTGAAGCCTTGAAATGTATGCTTGAAATGTAACGAACGCAGCGACGGTTTTGACAAGCCACGCTACTACGTCAACTCCAGTATACACCACAAACACAGTCACGTACACACTGACAGCAATCAACTTGCATTAGATGCAGAACGCTTCGACCATTTAAGTGTACCTAAACATAGAGTTCGAAGTCCTTCGCCGGCAAACTGCTCCAGATGATCATTGGTAATATCCGACAAATCCTTATTCTCCTCCGTTTTGGCCAATCGTTCCAAAATGACCGAATCTGCTCCTTTGCAGTACAGAATAATCTTCCCGTCCTTTTCCAGAATCACTGACATCCTTTTCCGCACGTTATTAAAATCAATAATCTCCAACAGTTTAAACTCCAACGGTTCATCGCCAATCTGCACTCTGACCTTGTCTGGTGTACGGTACAAAAATATAAATCCAAAATTCCTGGCGGCACTGACCAGAGCGCCTTCGTCAGGCGATTGTGCCTGGTAGATTAATTTTTCGTTTTTCTCTTCCGGCATAACCGTATGGCAGAGTGATAGGATACGGAAAAATAAATCGCAGTCGGGATCATTTTTCTCGATATCAGCTAACAATTTTGGATCAAAAAACCGGAAATTGGGATCGGCTAGAGAATTCTTGGAAAAATCGGCCACTGGTGTTGTTTCATCGGGTTCAGTGATTTCTCCATTTTCGTCCAGGACGTCACCGTAACGCCTTCCATTTATAGAACACTTGTTAAAGGTCATTATGTTCTGCAAAAAAAACGTTACGTAAATAACCATGCGTTAAGCTTACAGCAGTTTTGGTTAAATTATTTAAATAAATAGTTTTTACAGTTTTTATAATTCTTTATTGTACCGCTGAATGCTGAACCTTTATTATTATAATTTCTCATTTTTAAATAGAATTATCCACTGTAAGTTAATTTGGAAAGTATTTACATACCTGTGTCAAGGTACCCGTCTTGTCACTGAATATATATTCGATTTGTCCCAGCTGTTCCGTTAAAGTGGTGGTGCGGGCTTGAGAATGATTGTCCTTATGCGCCATTTCGCTGTCCCAGTTAATCAGGACACTGTGGCACAGTCGAACAATTTCCACACTAAAACATTGCAAAATTTGGAAAATTTCTCCCAGAAACCACTAATCATATTAAATCATTAGAGACACAACAAAAAGTTTATGAGAACAGTACACAATGCTAAAAATGTGTATGTGTATAGAAAAAGCAAAAATAACGTTTAATTTAAACGTCGTCCCCTACCTCACATAAAGCGATATCGGTACCAGCGTGTTGAGCATAATTACGTAGGAAAAGAACATCAACATAGCCGTCACAGCAATGGCAGTATTTTCGCTATAATCCTTCACAACAGCATATTCCCACGGTAGAATTCCACGGAACTTTCTGCCGACACGGTATTCCCAGGATGCACACCCGATACTTCCAGCCACACATAAAATGAATAAAAATCCAACAATCTACAAATCATGCCAGTTAAAGTATTTAATTCAACCAGGTGTATACTGAAAAAGTGTGTTTACGAACCCCCAAGATGATTTTATTCAGAAGTCTATCAATATTGGTCCGTTTGAACTTGGTCTTTCCGCTGTTCTGCATCAGTTTAGTATCCTTTCCGGCAAATACCACCACACCATAACACCAGACTGTGTTCCGTAAAATACAGCCGCGAAGGAGAATCTGGTTGTTTGTGATGGGAACCGACTTACCTAAAGCAATACACATCGAAAATTAACGAAAAATTGCGAACTGAATCTGTAGTACGAAACATCAGTACATTGTTTACAATAATAATTTAGGTTTCAGAGAACAAATTACATAGTATTGCATATTTTCTGCTGGAACAGCTTACCATCTTCAAGTTTAAGCTGGCCTTCGAATCGGTTCAAGTTATTGTTGGGTGCTTCGCAAATAATTTCGGCTTCTAAGTGAGAAAATTTTTCGTTGTTGTCTTTCAGTTCCTCCGTTTCCATAAGAGACTGGCGTGGTTTCAAATTGGTTTCCCTACCAAAACACCAAGGTTCCGTAAAGAACGTTTTAAATCGTTACGAAGTAAACATTGTTTTCGAATAAATCAGTAACAATTTTCAGGGCTGTTTTTCGCACGTGCACATAAGCTTGGGAACACAAAAGCAAAAAAAAACAGTTAATAAATAAAACAATCAATGCAGTAAGTAAATCCATATATTAATTACTAAGCCGAACAAAATCAAACTTTCATATTTTTCCCCAAAAAAAAGTACTGCACACAATTTTAACAAAGTTCGAAAAGGAATGCATAAACTTTTCCGGTTACTTACCCGTCCAATTCAGCAGTTTCGATATAGACCAGTCCATTTGGCTCACTGGACGAAAGCAGTAATAAATCAGCCGCCACAAACTGACCATCTTCCATGCGAATAATATCCCCCACCATCACTTTGTCCCAGCGTTCCTGAACAAATTCATGACCCCGCAGTACGTACGATTTCCGCCCGTTCACTTTGTTATCGCTTCGATGACGTTGCTGTAAACAATCAACATGTGCAATGACGAAACATGCTACACAGAAGAAATAAATTTTATCAATAATGCATTTCCAGTGCGATCGTATGTAGATTCAAATGGGTACACTTTTGACTTCACCGATAAAGATAAAAAATATGCAATGAGATAAAGAACGATAAACCATACAAGCAGAATATAATCCCGATATCGACGTCTGCGCGTTGTTCTTTTTAACAATATTATTAATCATAATGCACTCACCACATCGTCCACACCATCTTTAACAGCCGTTAGTAATAAGACAAAAAATAGCGGCATCATCGTCGTAATTGGCGTCAGGGACGAAATAATTGGACAAAACTGCAAAACAATGGATGAACATAACGTAAAATTTAACCAGCCCATTAACAGTACGTATAACATTAGTAGAATAAATATTTATTACTTTTACATACAGTTTCGTATAAATACTGTTTTATATCAGAAATACAGTAACAAATATAGTATTAACTGTAATCTTTATTTTGTCCGCAAAATCCAAAATCCAGCAGTAATACAATGTACAGTGCCGATTGAACGTGATATGCGTAGTTGAAAGCCCTCTTTACGTACCTGCAGTAACATCAATATGAAAAAGTACACATTGGCCAGTCGCTGGAATTGTTCAAATAAATTCTTTGGCAAGAACGTCAGGGCATTGTATTTGGATGTTTTGATATAATTATTCTGCAACAAACACAGACGTAACGATTTTTACGCGATCACAGTACAAATACAGCACGCCGATGTACATAATTTGCACACATACCGTATAACGAAATTGCGCGTTTTTGGCATTCTGATTGACAAAGATCTGTCGCTGCTTTCGCGCTCCATCTACAAATAAAATTAATTCAAATAGTTCCTCGGCCAATCTGTTTCGAATATAATGGTTGTCTTACCTGAATTAGCGGAATCTGACCGCGGTTTTCCAAATTTCTTACGAAACTGCTGAAAAACTCCCATCCTGCCAGCCAACTAACCGATCGCACGCGATCGAATAGTTTTGAGTATCACACACAACTGACGCAAACAGAGTGCAGTTATGCGTCACAGATGTTGCGGTAAATACCGGAAGTGACAAATCAAGGTAGAACCGTCATTTTTTCCACATTGGTTTCAGACACTCATAACCGGACATGCACATGATCTCATAGAGCGAAACTTGACTGAACCCTGATAAGAACACGACCAATGTCCAGATACGGCATATACGAAACGCCAACAACGTTTTTCGGTATTAAAATTCCATCTAGTATCAAATCCTTCGAAATTCGATATTTACAAGGTATTCAACGAGGAAGAGCTTGGCATACTGCAGCAAAGAACGTGAACAGCCTAAATGCATAACATAAAATCTTATCCAAAATCCAACAGCCACATTTATCGGCTCGAATCCACAATGCGTTATCAGATAAGAATGTGCACGACTGCACAGCACCTGTATGGCCTTACGTAAACAATTCGCGGCTGATTCATGGTGTATTAATCAGGTGGGCGAATACACTCGTACTTATGTAAATGTTGTAGATCAATACGATCAATTGGGCAAGTACTTTTTCCGTGTATAAAACCATTATGATGGAACTTCATGCTATGCAAACAAAAGAATGTAAACTACGCCTAAACAGGACACAAGAAACACTTCTAGTCAACCGTGACGTCAATCAATCAGAAGCCGCAATTCCCACAGGAAATAACCCAAATAATTTCCTGTTTTTTTTAATAATTTGTTCCTAATTTTTTCATGCTTACAACAGGTTCACGAATATTCTGCGGAGTCATAGTCAAAGAATTTTGAATTAGTTTTTCCATCATAAATATATTATCGTCAAAACGCGAATCTGTAGTAAATTTGCGAAAAGTTCTGTTACGGAAGTCAAGCGTTTTCTAATATACAGATACCTGAACTAGCAAGCATAAATTGACTAAGAATCGTGGTTTGAATTTTTTTCTTCTGATTGACAGTTAGTGTTACAGTTTTTACAACGAACAACACAAGAGTAAGACCTCCGTCCAGTTTATATTCGCTTTATATTAACTCATTAATTTTATAACAACGCAACACAATTTCAATAATAAAATTATCCCTCCGCTCAATTAGCGATTCTTGATTAATACTTCATGCAGAAGTATCGCAAAGAACCGAAACAAGTGTTAGAACGTTTCAAGACATTGATCAAACAAAGTGGTTAACAAAACAAATGAAAACATGACCATTAAATTCTCCCGGCATCCTTCAATTTTTGAACAAGATCCTCTACCGATTCAACCTTACTTCCGGCCTTCCGGACGGGCGGTTCTTCCACACTGACTATTTCCTGGCGGGGGGAGATATCCACGCCCAGATCGCTGGCTTTCTTTTTTTCAATAGGTTTTTTCTTTGCTTCTGTGAAAAAACACTACCATTAGTCAATTCTGCTGCAAACGCATGGTTAATTTCATATCACTTCCTTTTATTGATCTGCAGTATATTTATCGATATAACTTAGTGTTACCATAATATTGGGCAAAGTTGCATAGCGCGGCTGGTTGAGCCGAAGATCGGTGGTGACGACAGCTGGAAGTTTGACTTTAATAACTTCCAAACCACCGTCAACCTCGCGGGTAACTTTGAGGTGTCCATCTTCTTTGACCACTTCCGAGGCGAATGTGCCTTGCGGCCAGTTGAGCAAAGCTGCTACCATTTGCCCCGTCTGGTTGCAATCGTCATCTATTGCCTAAAACAATTAAAAAAACTGTAAAAAAAGCACAGAGAACAACCAGAACATGCAACTCTATAGAGGCCAGCTAGAGGAAAAACTACGATTAAGAAATAATTTTGAATATAAAGAAGGCATGATTCAAACGTAAAAAACGCCTAAAATTCTGCTGTATGCTATCACATTGTTGAAAAATAGACAGAAATTTCAATAATTTATTTCGTCCCATTTATTTACGTGTGCAAGGCGAAATATGTCAAATTAGGATAAATTAGCATCTCATTTTTTTCGAACAATGAACATACCGCTACACTACGGAAACACAAGGTTTCGGTATGCAAATATTAGGACTGGCGAAATCCCTTGATACTTTGCCGATGTGCAAAATCGACCTTCGGTCTGCAAAAGGTTACCTGCTTTCCAAGAATAACCAGATCAATTTTTTCATCCTTGGCCAGCTTGGCAATAATATTGGCCACATGGATGGGCGAGAGGTTCTCGTAGTCCTTAGGCTCGACTTC
>JAQGAU010004038.1:0-12215 GCA_034698045.1 Paramacrobiotus richtersi
ACGAGGCGGCAGTGATAAAATGGCGACCATGATCGCGCATTAAAATACTCATGCGATCGTACTATGAATTTAAGCGTCATGATTGTTCTGTTAATTACAAAGCCGGCATAAATGTGCCTACTTCATGTACATTCATAATAGCAGCATTCCACCGCAATTGGACGGCCGGTTAGCCTTTCGCACACTATAATACCATTGACCTCCCGATTTGATTATCGCGTCCCGTCTAGACTGGGATGATAAAGTTGCGGAAAGCATCTTGTCCCGCACCACCGGAAAGGGCACTGCAGTCGCTGAAACAGCTTTTCGAACTCACTGGAGAAGATGCCCAGCTGTCGTTCATGCTGCCAAATGTATGTTGCAGTGTAGTGTCCACATCGCGGTCCGATGTGAAATTGAATCCGTTGCCCGACATGATAGGTAGACTGCAGAACATGCTTGACCGACCACCGATCCCGAACGCCGAAAATGCCGATGAGCCGGTCTTGGACCAGCACCGCCACATGCTGTCGTAATCGCCGGCCGGAAGGTGGCTGGCTGTCAGGGCCGTATAGCCGTTTTGGCTGTTATTCATTCCTGTGGCGAAATTATTATACTGCGAAAAATTCTCCTGACCGCAACTGCCGCTGCTGCTAAACGAAGAACAGCTGTCCGGTTTCGTCCAGCTCAAAAAGTCTATAAAAAGAAAACCAATCTTGCATTTACGGCCGGCGACATTCGAATACAGTGTACATGTCTACTAAGTCTTCTCTCATCATCCACAGGAATATCGTGGTTGTGTTCATAAATTATTATTTGCACTTCATGCAGCCGGCGACTTTGTTCCGTTTAGCGCGCGCTTTTCTCACCTGATATCTGTGGCATGCTCAGTCGCTGCTTATCCATCTTATCATGATGCTTGGTGGTAATATGGGAGGCTAGGTACAGCGCCTGTGAATACGCCTTCCCGCAGTAATTACATACCGGTATGTGTGTTTTTGTATGCTTGCTGTCTTTATGCTTGGGAATGTGCTCGCGCAGTGCCTCTTCATCATAAAAGGTTTTATAGCAGCTATAGCAGCGGAATGGTTTGTCCGTCTCGTGGCAGCGGCCGTGTGACTGCAGGTTGGAGAGTTGCGAAAAGGCCTTCTGGCAGCCGGGATGGTAGCAGCGGTAGGGTTTGTCGCCGGTGTGAGTTCGAAGATGTTGCTGCAGATGCGACAACTGCGTGAAGCAGCGTTTGCAAATGTCGCACGCGTACGGCTTCAGACCCAGGTGGATCCGCATATGTTGGCTCAAATAGCTAGCGTTGGCGAAGCATTTGGTGCACTGTGGACACCGGTAGGGCTTCAGTTCACGCGCGTGTGTTTGGGTGTGCAGCTGGTGCTCTGACTTGGACTCACATATCTGCATCGAGTAAGCGGTGGTCAGCAATTCAGATTTTCTCATCAGTAATACGCAGAAATATTACAAAAATATTAATTTCAGTGATTTTTTCAAAAATCACTGCAATATGGTTTTGTTGACCCGTAATAGCGATTGTGCCGCTCTCGAAATCTACTGTAACTTCCTGTTGTTCGCGCTCGTGATCGTCGGGATCAATAGATAGCTGCTACCCAGACACGCTAAGCTTTTGGCAAACAGAGACTGTGTCAAGTAAATCGATCTATCCCTAGCGAATGTTTTGCCGAGACACGCAAAAGAAAAAAGCCGTATAGTTATGTAAACAACGTGACGTAATCGTGGGCTGGGATCGGCTGTCCGGGCTCACTTGATTGTCAGTGAAACGATTGGCACTGTTCAGCAATTAAAATTGCACCAGATTGCTGCTGTGTCTTCTGTCAACACTAGCCCGTATCTTGACTAGTAATAAAACATGCAGCAGCCGCACTTACCAGGAAGCACATCTTGCATTTGAAGGTGCGTCCCCCGTTGCTTATTAGCCGGCTGTTGGTCTGATGGAATATCTGGCCCGTGAACTCTTTGGGGCTTGCAGACGACGATACTGTACGGTTCTGGCTGGCCGCTCGCTCCCATGAAGCAAAGTCTATCCCAAATCCAAAGATGTCACTCCACGGGTCCATTCTGTTTTCTGACGGCGCAAACCGAACTCACAACTATAAAAGCAGCGCGCCCTGTCCAGCATGCAATACATCTGCCAGGTATGAATAATGAAACAGAAACAGACAGTCTACCGTCGATTTCGGACGCTTGCAGAGGACAGCTGCATGGTAAAGCGAAGAAGAATATCAAGCAGATTAATTGGGGACAACAACATTTTATAGAGATTTTCCTTAATGCCTGTGATACAACACTAACAACATAACGATGGGATAAGTTATTCCCATCTGATCCGAGACACATTCGCCGATGCATCCCCGGCTTTTTGTATGTGTGGCTAACTGGATCGGTGGCAGGAAGGGGCGCAGCCAGATTCAGTACCGGTTCCTGTTGGGCACTGGAAGAAGCGGCCGGGTACAGGAATCGATCGGTTGTAGACGAAGTACATACAACGGGTTCCCATTGGCCGGTAGTTCCAGACGTGCAGTGTATTCAGTGTCTGTGTTTGCTTTGCCGCCGTGTCTGACCCTGGTATAATGGACACCGAACTGAAACAGGAAGACTGGTACTGATGCAGATCAATAGTATAGGCACGCTGTTTTGCCGGTTTGCCAACGGTACAAACATCTATACTCGGGACAAGTTACGAAGGGCTCGGGGGAGGCTATGGACAAGAAATAATGGCATAAAAATCAAAAGGCGAGACAGCAGTGTAATTTATAATTTTTAGAGATCGACAATCGCTGTAAGACACGGAATAGAATCCGCCGACTTGTAGTCCCTCTTGTAATTTTCAAACAATTTTGCTTTGCTAAACGCGTTTTCCGAAATATATTGGACTCGTCTAAATTCAGTGCATTGTTTGCACTGATTTCAGCCTGTTCTTTTGCAGATGCTAACGAGGACGCTTTTGCAGACGATAGCCCCATAACTGTACGAGATCGCCACCTTTCTTCATTTATAAAAATAACTGCAACGCGCAGTGAACGTCACTTGATAATATGACGTTACATTCTAGTATCGTGTATAAGCCGTTTAAATCGAAAACAGCATCGCCAGTGATAATCTCGTTTAAATTAAACGTTATATTATTATCACTGGCCATGCTGCTTTCTATGTGGATTATATATTGGTGCCAGAAGAAGGCCGGGGGAAAACAAGGAGCAAATCAAGCAACGAAAAAAATCCTTTCGGATGCAGATGTAAGTAAATGCCTGCCCTGATGCATCACGCGCGGCATGCTTACTTTCTGTAATGTTTTCCTTTTTTTTGACCGACAGTGAGCGGCTCAAGGCGATTGTATAAAAGACATCGAATAAAACACTAAAAAGTTAAATAAGCAATTCAACGGGCTGTATAAAAAACAGTATGCTCCCATGAATCCAGTACGAGTCCATCCAGTCCATGAATCTCGTATACCGTTTTTCAACTTGATTAAAGTTAGTTAAACTCGTTTTAAAATTTTGTTCGATTATTTTTGGCCGACAAGGAGCCAACACGAGGTACATTGGTACAAGATTCAAATCTTTTTGGGTCTTTCATAGTAGGTAGACCTAAATACGTACGTAATTCGAGAGCTAAACCATGACGTTTGCTGGTTTCACTTAAGTATTTGCATTTTGCAGCAGAGCCACGGTGACGCTGGCGTCGATGTTGGTCCGGTGCAACCGGAGGTGGTAGATTCATGTGGCTATCAGTTCCGGGTGCATCGGACCAACATGGGACACGAAGCCGACCCACGTGGAGAAGGAGACCTAGCGTACAAAGATGCATAAACTTTATTTATACGTTGTAGTCCGGTGGTATTGTTCATAACTGAAAGTCTGCTGACAGCTAATGTAGAAGTACATATTTTATGGTTTTGCCTTCTGCGAACTGTTCCTAGCTGGAACTCGGTAATAATCATATGGGGTTTATTGCCTGTCGGCACTGGACAAAGTCCCATAAAGCCTTCGGACAAACGTAATCGAATAAGGAATAAACAACAGTAATGAGGAGGCACACTCAAGGCGAAAACACAACAGAAGCTGATATTAACAAGGGAATGAAAAACAGACTAAACTAGTTGATTTATGTATTTCACTTGGAGCAGACAAGCCATCTAGGGCACTCAAACGTCTGGTCAGTCGAGAACGCGCAAAACGCGGTTGCAGCAAGTTCTTCAGTTCATGGAGAAAGAGAAACACTTTAACGGATCAACACTGCAGCACATTTTCATTGCATTTCGTGATGCTAGAAAACAGATCTTTTACTCGAACTGCCAACGTCGTCTTACCGACCCATCGCTTGACGTTTATATCGATGCGCTGTTTTCGCCGCAAATTGTACCGCTAGGCGATGTTTGTAAACGGGATCCAGCTCGTGCATATACGTTGGAATACTAAAGCTTGACCGGTTCCAGATCTTAAAAAGCCACACTGCATCCTTCTGTAGCACTCGATGGAGCACTGAGATAATTCCCAGCTGACCGTTCGGCTGCGGGGTTACCCGTATCCTGTATTCGGTGACATGGTTCGTAAGGCTGCATCTTGGCGTTTCATCAGCTTTTCCCGCTCTCCCAAAGACGCCGACCACCAAACCGACGAACAGTGTTGTAGGCGGTTGGACGAAGGCGTAATAAAGGGTGACTCGCTGGGAATTACTGAGACCGCTTTGTGCACGTCTGATTCTGGTGATTCCACAGTTCACATTCCGCCGGACATTTTGGAAGTGCTGTTTCCATTTCAGCTGCTTGTCCGCTTCAATCCCCAAGTATGTTACGAAGGACTTTATGGCCAGTATCTCTTGGCTTAGGGTCACCACAGGATAGGCTTCATTTTTCTGCTTTTGTTCCGAGTAAATAAACATTGCGAAACATTTCTGCACATTCATTTCTGCCTCCGATGGAAGGTCAAGTTCGCTCCAGTACAGACTGGTGAGGCATTCCAAGTTGGACGCATGGCTTCCCGGAGGGAATGGCCTCGCCCTCGTCATAGAAGCGGTTATTGACGGCACATCCTTCCGTGATGAATGGTGGGCGGAACGTCGGCGGAGAGGACTGAGCTTCGCCTGACAAAAAGTTCTATGTCAAATAGGGGCATGGGAGGTAAGATGATGGACCTACTGCAGTCATAACGGATTGGACAGCACACCCCGTGGTGGTAGACCGGGCGGCGGCATTCGCGTGCGGATTCTGGTAAAGCACAGTTCTGATGGACACACTGGGTGCGATTGTGGATACGTACAACAGCAAGCTTGACATGGAGCGGATGTAGGCACGAAATCGACTAGGCCGAATTCCACGTCGTTGTATGTACAGCCTACCATACAGGTGCAGCAAAGATTGGGGTGTTGAAACCGCTAACTTCGAGAGAAATACAAAACATGTACTGTATGTAAGCTGCGCTTTACAATAGGTACTTGTACATGTACATGATGTTGTGAATCTATTCTGTATCAAAAACTGAAATTTACATTTGCTAAGACGGTTTACATGGCACATTTTGTCCAATCGTGCAAGCAGATATAAACTTTATTTATACGTTGCGGACCGGTGGTGTTGTGCATAACTGCAAGTCTGCGGACAGCTAATGTAGAAGCACATATTTTATGGTTTTCTTTTCTGCGAACTATTCCTAGCTGGAACTCGGTTGTTATTGTTAAATCGCTAGAAAGATTAGAGAAAAGAAACAAATGATGGTCTATACAGTACAAAACCATAACACGAACAAAGCGACCCTGAATATCGGCAACAACAAATCGTTCGGTATCAAAAAGTAAGGAAAGAGCATGGAAGTTTCAGCGAATTGCATAGTGGTCTGAAATTAAATTCTGAATGCTAACTTTCGTTCCTCCAATCAGTATAATCTTGATTACCATGCCAACATGCAACCAGACGCATGAAACAAACAACCGGCAAAGTCCAGTACGCGCATACTCGTACAGTACATCAAGGGTCAGCCAACAGCTTCGAAGTCTGGTAAGAGTATAACTTCTTGAACTATTGCTAAACAACCACGTTATCCAAGTAATAAAAATGTGTTAGTAACACTTCTTCCGTGTAAGGCATGCTGCAGATCGAAGCGACCTATCGTTGGCGATTGTCCTTACACAGCTTGAAACAAGCCCTAAGTGCTTTTAATCGAAGGCTAATACCGAACTTAATCAACCAAATTTGCCTCTTGTCATTTTTATTTGGAATGAATACGGACAACCAGGAATTTATCGGATCAAGTAACATGTAGCATACGCGGATTTATCATAATGTTGCAAGCATTCTATATCATTTCTGCAATTTATGCAGTCTCTCCGGACCAAATCAATGCCAAAGCAGCATCCTGGTTGCCGTTGTATTTCCAGCACCAAGCAATTTCGTACATTCAGAATGGTAAAAACGAAAAACTAATACATATCGCCGGCCAGCGGACAACTAGTGTGGCTTTTGTAACGAATTACGTATACTGTTTGACTTCGAACTGAACTGCAAACAATTAACACTATATATGCGTGTAACAAACATGTACTTATGCGTATCGGCAGACTACGTGTTCCAGCGCCATCATAGCGTGACCTTGTATAAAATGTACCGTATCAATGCAGTTTTTTCCTTTGTACCACCCACGGCTAGGGAAATCCAGGACTGTCTCTTCTAGGTTTTGTTTGTTCACAGCACATTTGTGGGACACGGTGAAAGAAGCAGAGAACCGGATGCAAGACAATATTATAATCCAATTTCCGGAGTATAATCGTCACAGCACTTCTGGACATAATTCACAGAACGACAGGGTTCTCTTAAAAGCGTTTATTGGCGCAGAAATAAATCTTACCTGTACGCCGGATTATCCAGCTGGCTATTCGGCGGCTGGGTTCATGGATCAGCTTTCACGGAGCCGTAATGGTCTGCCTATTCGGAGAAACTCTACCTTGGACGCTCCAGGCTTCACTGAAATCCATGATTCAGAACATAGCATTTTGCACATTCATCCCGTTACTTATCGATCTGCAGGAAGGTATGACTGTATGCAGCGCTGTGTGGAAAACCCGGCAGTATTCTGTCTTCGGACAACATATGCACTCCGCGCGGTGCCTCATGGAGTTTACCATGTATTCCTGGAACCCATACAGCTTTTACCCACTTCGAATTCCACAGAGTTATCGTTTTCTTGCACCCTGCAGACAGAATGTCTTTCCGGTTCGGACCCGTTTTTTGTTTAGAAGTATGGCGGAATGTTCATTGCCTCGCCTAAAGGTCATTTTCTGCACCGCGTTTCGCGGCTGCAACCAAAGTGGGAGCTTGGTGTAATGTGGCGTATGGGTCAGTCCAATCAATCCACATCAAATCACCAAACGTACACATATTGTTCCGAGACGATGACTTTGACAGTTCTACGACCCGACTACCGCCGTGGAAATATCGAATGTTGGGCGAGAACAGATTCAGCACCGCACAAGTGGTTTGTGCAAAAGAAAAGTGTGGATTAAACTGTCCTGCAGCAGCAGATTGTTTTTTACTTTATCGAAACGAATGATACTGGACAATGTTTCCACAAATTTTCGATTAGTGAGTATATACCATAACGTGATTATTATTAACTCGTATGCTTTATGTTATTATTCACCTAAATCATCTCTTACTCATTTTTGCTGTCTGTTGGAATTCGCGCATGCATAAGACATCTATCGAGAGATCGATGTAAAGATCGAGATAACGGTACCGAGCGAATACAGTACTGTTCACTAATACGTTGCTTGCCGATGCAGCGGCGGAGCGTTTGTTAATAAGAAAGTGGAGAATCTTATTTAGTCAGGACTGCGTTGGGCAGCGTCAGTATTGTCAAATTGAGCGGCATAAATGGGACGGTGAAATCAATGACCGTTTGCCGCTGTACGGTCAGCGTCAGTTGCGTAAATCACCATATCGGTTCTGTTACATTACAAGCATATTTACGAAGAACACGGAAATAACATATGTTGAAAGGTAATTTGCACTCATTTGCAATGAACTCTCCAATCATCCCGTTCCAGTTGACGGCGGCGTCTGGCCCGCCTTACACAGCATGTTATTGCCAATATGCAGCGGATTAGATTCAGCGCATCAGAGCGTTTCCATATCGCGAAAACGTATCATATGGGTGAAACTTTCAAGCTGAATCTTGCTAGCAACAAAAGGCACAAAACGCGGTTCTATTCGCGGTTTGGGCACACAGAATCACCGAAGAACAAGAAAGGGTGGCGTCAAATCCAACCTTCGTATGCTCCATGGTTGGAAAAGTCCCACTTGAATGCCGTTCATCGCATAACCTTTAACTCGGAAGATCATTCAAAACCCTCACATTTCTATGAGAACGCGGAATTTTGCACTGAAAATGTCCGGCCCAACGGGGGTGAACAGCATTCGAGTCCCATAGACTGCTATGTAGTGGAAAAACGGTTCGCTGCCTGCCAGTGCCTGGTCTTATTATAAACGCGACTCTGGGAGACTGGGATCCTAAATCTCCATAACAGTGAGATCAATTGTTTTGTCGAGTTTTTATTCTCCTTCATTTAGCTGGAAGAAATGCTGTAATCAACAGCACCGGAAATCCTCACCAAGCAGTGGACTTTGCACTGCGTTTCAACAAAAACGAAAAAATCCGGTATGGGGCCTTTGCGCAGAACAATCTGCCCTTCCCATAACGTTCCTATATTTTAGACCTTCAGGCTTGGTCCGATTGGCCATGAATTTCCGCCGACTTTTACACAGAATGTTTTCGATTTCTTCGGCTGTAGGGAAACTTGTGTAAATTCCTTTTTTTCTGGAACCACCCCCAAAACCCAAAAGAAAGAATTCCTGGGCGCCGGACGCGCCGTCGAAACTACCAGTCAAGGTCAATTCCAGAAGCATCAACTCTAAAATGCCGCACCACGGCTCATTATTTTTCCGACGATTTAAGTCAGTCACGTCAAAGTGAGCCGCGGAATCCGTTGCCTAAGTAACGGAAGTATTATCTTGACTATCATGCCAACCTGCAACCAGACGCATGAAACAAACAACCGGCAAAGTCCAGTACGGGCGTATACAGTAGTTACATCAAGGGTCAGCCAACAGATTCGAAGTCTGGTACGTAAGAGTATCACTACTTGCTCTGTTAATAAACAACGATGTTATCCAAGTAATAAAAAGTGTCAGTAACACTTTTGCACATCGAAGCGACCTATCGTTCGCGATTGTTCTTAAACAGCTTGGAACAAGCCTTTTAATCAAAGGCTGATACCGTACTCCATCAAAGTTGCCTCTTGTCATTTTTATTTGGAATGAATACGGACGAACAGGAATTGATTAATCCAAATCATAAGTAACACACGTGGATTTATCATAATGGCGCAAGCATTCTATATCATTTCTGCTATTTATGCAATCTCTCCGGGGCAAATCAGTGCCAACGCAGCAGCCTGGTTGCCGTTGTTTCTCCAGGAGGAAATCCTTTTGCATATGCAGAACGGTAAAAACTAAAAATTAATAAAATAAATAGCCAGCGGCCGGCAGACAACTAGTGTGGTTTCTTCTCACGAATTAATCGATGTCGTTTGACCTTGAATTATTCTTGTAATAATATTCGAAGGCAGCACTACCGTACTGAATCGAAAATATTTTAATGCACTTGTTCTTTTAATTAGTAGTGAGCGGCTTGGCTTAGCCTTATTCTAGCATCTCATAAATTACTTTAGTTTTTATTGTCGTAAATGTACCACAAAGACCGCAAAACAGCATTGTACATGGTCCACACTACAACCAATAACAATTACTGCAAGGCAGATCAAATTACGTGATACGTGCGCAGAAGGCTCTTTATTTTGCCTTTTTGATAGAAAACCATCGGAACTGAGCGAATATTACGTAACGTTCAAGCGATCGAGCGTTTCACAGAGCATAACTTAGCAGCAAAAGAGTTAAGCGGGCTGCCATAAGCCCAATGAAAGAATGGTTCTTGTCACGCGAAACATCCGGGGCTGAAATCGAGGATACTTGTCCCACACAAAGATATACTGTTCAAATACACTCCCGCAAAAATTATATAAGATCTTTAAGCGGACTAACAGATCGGCTCCCGTCGGATGCGGAGTGCTGAAGTACCCGCTGTTCTTTGTACTTCAAAATGCTAAGTACAGCGAGAAGCGCGGCTCCGGTCCCGTTCCGTAAGCAAGTGCTGAGGTTCTTGGGTTCTCGGACACTTCAGCACACGATTTCAGTCTTTCTAGAGGCAAATGGTATATCTTACGTAAGTTACTGGCTAATGTTGTCTGCATTCGATATTAGATTGTATGAGCACATCAAAACTGCGAGCAGATAAAACCGTCTCTACTTTTGTACCAGCCATGGCTAGGCGAATTAATGGCCGCCTTTTCTAGCTTTTGTTTGTCCACAGCACATTTGTTGGGCACGGTGAAACACGCAGAGAACCGGATGCAAGACAATATCATCCAATTTCCGGAGTATAACCCTAACCGGAATTCTGGACATAATTCACAGAAGGACAGAGTCCTCTTAAAAGCGTTTATTGGCGGAGAAATAAATCTAACCTGTACGCCTGATTATCCAGCTGGCTATTCGGCGGCTGGGTTTGTTGATCAGCTTTCATGGAACCGTAATGGTCTGCCTATTCGGAGAAACTCCACCTTGGACGCTCCAGGCTTCACTGAAAGCCGTGATTCAGAACATAGCATTTTGCGCATTCATCCCGTTAGTTATCGATCTGCAGGAAGGTATGACTGTATGCAGCGCTGTCTGGGAAACCCGGCAGTATTCTGTCTTCGGACAACATATGCACTCCGCGCGGTGCCTCAAGGAGTTCACCATGTATTCCTGGAACCTATACAGCTTTTGCCCGCTTCGAATTCCACCCAGTTATCGTTTTCTTGCACGTTGCTGACAGAATGCTTTCCTAGTTCGGACCCGTATTTTGTTTGGAAGTATGGCGGAATGTTCATTGCCACGCCTAAAGGTCATTTTTTGCACCGTGTTTTGCGCCTGCAGCCAAAGTGGAAGCTTGGTGTACGGTGGCGTACGAGCCAGTTCAATCAATCCACATCGAATCCCCAAATGTACACATATTGTTCCGAGACGATGACTTTGTCAGTCCTACGACCCGACTACCGCCGTGGAAATATCGAATGTTGGGCGAGAACAGATTCAACAAAGCCGTGGAAGTGGTTTGTGCAAAAGAAAAGTGTGCATTAAACTTAACAAATTTATTCCTTTCACGATTACATTGCTAGCGCATAAAAACATCTACGCTTTCTGAAACGTTAATTGTTAAAACATCCAATCTCTTCTCGCTCATTTACCCGCGCCTTAATATATGGCATTGCGTCCAAAACTGCGGCGGTATTGCCTTTAACAATAGCAACAGAAAAGCGTTGTTTTAATGTGCATTAAATCCTCCTGCAGCAGCAGATTGTTTTTTTTATAAAACGAATGATGCTGGACAGTGTTTCTACACATTTTCGATTAGTACCATATACCATAACGTAATTACTATCAACTCTAAGCTTTATGTTATTTATTCACCTGAATCATCTGTAACTCATTTCTGCGGTCTATTCGAATTCCCGCATGACATCTAGATCTTTCAAAAGATCAATGTAAAAATTGGGATACCGGTACCGAGCGAATACAGGAATACACTGGTGGGCGGATCAGCGTTTGGTAATAAGAAAGTTTTTCATTAGAATCTTAACATAACTAGTATACGACGCGTATGTATGTGAACTTTGCTGAAATTATTAAACAGCGCATGTCATAACAACATCAATCGAATGATAAATAACGCGACTGGACCCTAAAAAAAGTATTTACGAATACGTAATAATACATCGCTTGGGAAGTCTGCTGCGATCATGACAATAACATTCCGATCAGTGAAGAAGACACCGGCACATATCTGTACAGACCCCATCTGGATCACTATACCCGTGCTCTGCCTGCCAGCGGCAAGAATCCCGTGATTTACATAGCTTCCGGCTGTTGAGTAATTCAGACTTGGAACATAATTATTCATTTAGAACATTCATGCAATTTTACTTAATCCTTAAATACTTAATTTAAATACCTAATCAGCACTAAAATTCCATGTCAACACTACGCACGTGTTTAAAGTAGCGTGAATGTTAATAACAAAGTCCGTATCTGCCAAAGATTTATAGTGCGGAATCTTCTC
>JAQGAU010004039.1:0-12209 GCA_034698045.1 Paramacrobiotus richtersi
AATATGCAGCGGTAGCTGCATAGCCCTGCGATTTTTTGCTTTGCTTCGCAAAAGCGAAAAAACAACGTCTTACTTGTTACATTTTACTTGTTGGTTTTTCAGATTAATACTCTTTTTTATATATTCATTATTAGTCTCTTTTTACTTTGTCACAAGTGCTTTCGTACCTTGTTTACTATTTTTTTATTATTGTAATACTATTTATTTTTTATTATTATTGTAATACTGTCTATTTTCTAAGATGCTTTATTTTGTTAGTGCAACCGCTGTACATGGCGATACACACCGATAGCCTGTGAAAAATACAGATTAACATGAAACGAGTGATAAAAAACGTTTGAATATTGCTTGAGAAACTTTTGCTCTTTTTTAAGGTCTGTTTGTGGTGTAGGCGTGGGTAGTTTCCTGAAAGAGCGCAGTAAAGACATCGAAGTCATCCTCGCCGATCCCCAGGGCAGTGTCCTGTACAAATGGTTCAAAGAGGGCAAGTTGGAGCGCACCGAGGGTGTGGGCGTTGGAGGCAGTTTCACCGAGGGCATCGGGCAGGGACGGGTCACCAAGAACCTCGAGGGGGCGCCTATCGACGACGCTGTACTAGTTCAAGACGACGCGGTCATTGAATACGTAAGTCTATCACTTTGGCAATGGATTCGGACTGTTTAACATTTCGAATCACAGTCGACTGACATTTAAACCGCAGTCTGGCCACAATGACGTCACTGAAGGTCAAGAGAATTAAAAAACAAATAAAATAATAAAATTCAAAAAATAAATAAATTACCAATAAAACTTTACAAGTTAAAAAATTGTTAAAATAATTAAACAGTAGACAATTTAAATTTTAAAAACTGAAATTCAAAAACAGAGAAAACGTTTTGAAGACCTATAAAAAATTTTAAAAACTTGACGGTTTCGGGCGCTCCGATCAAAATTCAGATTAAACGGTTAGAAATGCAATTAATGCCGACCACCAGTCAGTCTGTTAGTGACTTCAGTGTCGTGAAGATTGGAGGTTTGCGGTTGCAGACATTCCGATTGCTACACGAAGAAGGATTTTTCTGCGGCGCATCGACCGGCCTGAACGTCGCGGCCGCCGTGGAGGTGGCGCGGATGCTCGGACCCGGGAAAACCATTGTGACGTGTCTGTGCGATACCGGGCATAAATACTACAAGAGGTTGTTCAACAAGGAAGCCCTCACCAAAGCTCGTAAGTCTTTCATTGAAATTTTGATGGAATTTTCTTTGACGTTGGGGATTGTTGTAGAACTGCTGGAGTACGTCCCGGAAAAGTACCGTCGCTCATTGGCTTGAACGGGATCCCTTTTCTGTCCGTTTTCTTGTTGGAAGACGCTTGTTTTTCCACAGATGGTGCTGTTGTGTCATGTAACAGGCATACGTAAGAAAATGCTTATTGACGGAAGATTTTCTTATCCTTTTTAAACGCAGTTTTGCACAGCAGTTTGTCATAGCCGGTTGCGTTCTTTTGCCCTTGGTGAGTTCTAGATTAAGAATTATGGAGCGAAAAGATTTTTATTCACCTTACTGATACGTTGCAATGTTTTTCGAGAAGTTAGGTGGCAAAGAATGATGAAAATCGGACCAGCCAGAAGAATATATATATTTTGTGCTAATAAATTCTATTTTTCTCGTTATGGTGCGGTGACAATCATAGCATGTCGGCACAGTGCAGAAGTGATGGCGCCTGTCTACAATGAGCATTTCTGCAAATGCGATAACCTGTTAAAGTGCTTTCCGAGGCATTCTTCGCAAACACACAGTGGCTAAATCTTCACCAATTCACGTTTCATGTGATTCTCAATGATAATCGCAGACTGAGCACTTCGCATCGCTTGAGAAGTTTTAATTACTGCTGCGGGCTTTTACCACTCATGTACACTATGAAGTACGGTAAATCATAATCAGGCAGACAGATGATCATGAGCTGTGTTTCGATTGGATGGCTGAAAACATTCATGCGCGAAATAAATCAGTCTCGATTGGAAATCGGTATCGGCAGTAAGAAGCAATAAACACAGCCTGTATTTATACAGTACTGTAAATACAGCGCTCACCGGTGTTTGTCTACCTTTTGTTTTCCGTCTGGATACGCGTATTAGCAGCACGTGTTTCAACGCCCCGAGAATCAGCTGATTTTACTCGCAAAATGCAGCGTTATTTCTTTGGATTTTGGGGGATTTTGTTGTTGCTTCTCGCGCATCAGCCGACATCTTCGACATCACTGGATCGGAAGACCTTTGTACTCCACAACCTGCAATCGGACAGGTCACTGCAACGAGTCAAGCGTTTTGAGTGGACATCGACATACTCGCAGTTTATCACTGACTTCACGTTTCCGGCGTTCCTTAGAAGGACCACAACAACGCCCAGGCCGGATGAGGACCGTTTCTGGATTGCTTAGTTCCTGGCACCGTTGCGCACGTACACGTTTGCCGTACATGTATCGGAAGGAAGATATTGTGTGCTGAATGCTTTTGCAGCTGTTCGGTTGTACTTCTGGGCTGAGCGTATTTTCAAAGGATCATCGTTTACATGTGCATTTATGATGTAATGTAAGTTCAAAAAATCTCGATGAAGTAATTAATTATCTGCGAGGGAGATGTGTTTAACGTTTTCGCCGCTTTTCCGCAATAGAGATATAAATGTCAGCGCAGTGCAACGTCCAGATTTTTGTACTTTGAACTCTGCATTCCAGGGAGACATTTGACTATGTGTTCTCATTTTTCTTTAAATTAATATCTGCTTCCGTTGACTAAAAAACAGCTCCATCTGTTCTGCGTACGGATGGTTCTTGAACATGACGCGCAGATGTACGATATGCCAGATGCTTACAGAGAATAAACCAATGCGGAGGAGCTTGATAGAATAGAACTGCTAATGTGACATTTGTAATGTCAAGAATGTTTTCCTTGCGGTACGGCTCTGGGAACATACGGGCATATAGTACGTGCGTCTAGAGTGTTATTTTAACAGTCTAGCAAATTCTTTAGCCGGCATTATACGTCGGTCATTGCATCAATAACTACACTGGGAAATAAGATTAAGTTGCAAAACTATACACAGCTCGCGAAAACACGTTGGCTGTCTCACGTTTAACAACAGGAAATAACGCTCCAAGCATAAAATGAGTTCTGCTGTGAAAATGCTCGTGCTGTGCACTGCAAACATCAGAGTTTTCCGCGTACAAAATGCTACCAAACTAACCAAAATCCTATAATATCAAAGAAACAAACTTGACGTACGATCTAAAAGTTGTCTGTCATGATAATGGATGCTCTGGTATACGACATTCCAATTAAGTACAACCACTGAGGTTTTGTAATTATCCTCTTTAGTTCACAAGCCGGTTTGTTGTGGACCGCCTGGTCCAGAACTACTGATTAGTGGTTAAAACATGATGATTTTATTGCATATAGCAACATACAGCAAAAGCTTGTCCAACGATCACACAGAAACAAAACCGAGGCAAATTACCGAACCTCTTTGTGTATAAACAGCCACAATCACAAGTTCACAACTACAATAATTAATCGGAGGCAGTTTTCCGGAGTAAAGTTAGAACAAGTATTAGTGACTGACCGCTGTGATACCGTGAAATTACACGCCGCATCAGGAGACAGGAATGGTGCTCGCGCTCATAAAACATTACCACCAGCCAAAACCAGTACAACTGAGAAAAGCTGGTGTGTTGTTAAAAGTAGATTTCATCGGCGGGAAAACCGAGAAGACGCTGCTTGCTAGCTTTCGCCTTAGCACCTCCTGGTGTCCTTCCTATCGGAGATGGATGACTGTTTGAGGAGCTGTTGTTGAAAGGCACAGATCCATCGATGTTGGTTGTTGCATTGCCGGGCATAACGCTGACCGAAAGTTCTGGTGCGGCTATACCAGATTCACAAAAGAAGACCAGTGCGAAAACAAAGATCACCAAGACCGTTCGACAAAACATGGTTAACGCTGTTACAGATAAAACTGAAAATTAACTGAATGAAATTGCCTTGTGAACTGGTAACGATACCGTGAGAATTGCCTGGCTTTCAAAAAACTAATAATAAATTAAAGCCTGTGTCGATGATCGTGATATCGTTAAATTCTGTAGCAAGAGAAAAATTTTCATGGCCTCTGGCATCCAGTTGTTCTGCCAGAAAATGCCACACCCAGTGGATTAGTTTGCAGTTGATTACTTCCTTCTTTGATGATTACTGCGGTATGTACCTCAAAGTGCTAAGTCAGACACCAGTCTCGGATGATGTACGCGACAAAAAGTCTTTTCGTGTACCGTACCGTTCAATTTGGCGCGTACAATATGTGTTAATTTCACATGTACTGAAATCGTGTGAGCCGCAATCGTTTCGACCGTCCAAAGTATTGTTAGTCTATAAAGCGATTATATACGCCGCTTACTGTGTCCATCATGATTGTCTATTGAAAAGCATTCCACTGTTCGCCTACGGGATACAACTCCAAACACCTGAGTAAAATTAAATGCACCGTACGAGCCATTTCTCTCATTCACTCTTTAGGCACAACTTTACATGCAAATCCGCCGCCTAGTTTGTAAGCTCCCTATGCAAAGCAGGTAACCCGCTGCGCAGGGGGTGATGGTTTTAAACCAAAATCATGACGCATACTTGCAACTGAATTCCTGTTCTTCATAGGTTTCCATCGAAAGTGACGACGTTTCTGTTACAATGACTTCTATTGTGGCTTGGCAGATAGACAATTTTATATTGATATTTCATATTGATCGGTTAAGCAGTGCGTTTACACATGCGGCAGAAATACTAGTGCATAAAATGACAGAGATGACTTTTTTCTGCCAAGTATAACTACAGCGAGCCACAGCGGTACTTCGCGTCGCCGGGCTTGTTTAGAAGGTTTCCGCCTCACGCTTTTGTCTCGAGCAGCACGTTTGGGTTTTAAAGGCTTAGAGCTCAATCCACGGTGTAGTTATACCAGGTGATCGCGAGCTCCGCGGCGCTAACGATAATGACCGAAGCGGGCGGGAAAATTTCAAATGAACATGCCGGCATACTTTTACTAATCCATGTCGTGCTGATTGAAGAAGTTTTTTATTTGATTGGATTGTTTAACGTAGTTTTACGCACGGCATCTGTGTTAACCTGTAAAATTGCATAAATCACCTTGTTACAGAATGAAATAGAACTGCTGTGCGCACAAGTAAACATGCCGGCAAGCATTCACTTACTGTTTATCCGCCGATACTCGTTTGAGGTATGTACTGTACATACCTTACTTGCGAAAGAACGCATTTCATGGTTTTTGTTAGATTGTTTTAGCGTGCGAATCTTGCACAACTCGGGTTTTAAATCGTTGTTTTCCATAATAATTCTGCACTTCTGCTAAACTGACATTAGACGCTTCTGTCTCTGCTAATATATTCTCAACGATTCGGCTGACTAAAACATGCAGATTGGTTGAAATTGATGACAGACACCGTGATACCGTGAAGTTAAAGTATGCATCAGGGATGGTGTTCGCGCTCGTTAAATATGGCCGCAAGCTGTACGCAGTTGTCGAGTCACGAAGTTCGGGTGAAAAACGCCGGTGCTTTGCTAATTCCAGTCGACTGGAGCCGGAAGGCCGATAAGTCCACGCTGCTTGCTAGCTTTGCCCTTAGCACCACCGGGTGTTGGTACTACCGGAGATGGAGGGACGTTTGAGGAGCCATTGCTGACAGTCAGGGATCCATCCACATGGGTCGCTTCATTATCGGGAACAACGCTGGCGGAAGGTTCTGGTGCGGCTGTGATAGACCCAAAAAGAAAGACCACTGCAAAAATACAGAATACCCAGACAGCCTGAGAAAACATTGCTGACGCTGTTGTACACGGAAACTGAATGAAATTGTCTTGAGAACTGGTAACGATGGCGTGAGGAATGCTTCTCATTTGAAAATTAGACAACTGAACCTGTGTGGGCGATATCGTCAAACTTTATAGTGAGCAACGCATTTTCTAGGCCTATGGCGTTCAAGTTTTTTTGTCGGGAAGTACCACACCCTGTGAATTAATGCATAGTTAATTACTTCCTTTCTCTGTGATTAATGTAACGTTACATAACAAACTGTTGCCACAATTGCTTAGGATATTATGTAATCCGTGTTCCGGATTTGTTTTTTTTATAGCTAAGAAAGATGTTGACACAATAAAAATTTCGAAAATCAAATAAAACATTTTTCCTAATTAGCACGCGAAGGAACACTAGCCAAAAATCAAGCTAACGTTACCGCGCATAATTTCCGTGATTGAAAGCTGTTCCGGAATCTATGTTTCGAACGACTTTTGCCTCACAGTACTGGATTGGACGCAGTTCTTTTGTATAAGGAAATCGGTGAACGGTTGTTTTTTCGCCGGTTTGTTTTTTGCTGCAACGTTTAAGCATGGGAATAATGCGCGGTAATGTTAGTTTGATTTTTGCTGCTGTTCCTTCACGTGCACGTGCCAACTTTTTTTTTTGGGACAATTTTTTTAATTGATTGTTGAAATTGTTTTGTCTAAACATGGGTTTATTGCTGTACCATAGTATGACATGCGTTAGACGACTATACATGAACTGCGTCTAAACATGGTTTCCGGGCTATTGCCAAATAAACCAAAGTCAGACGCCAGTCCCGAATGTTGTCGCCAGCAGGGTCTTTTTATGTACAGTGCCGTTCGATCTGGCGCGTACAGTACAGGTTATTTTTCACATGCACCGGACCACAATCGTTTCGACCATACCTCGTTTTTGCTTTATAAATCGGTTATATACGCCGCTTACAAAATTGTATAATAAAAAGCATTCCACTGTTTGCCTACAGGAATAAAACTCCAAACACCTTTGTAAAATTAGATGTAACGTAACTAGCAGCGAAAGCCATTTCTGCCATTCACACGTTAGGTGCAAAGATTTCTGCCGACCTGTACGCGTACTTCCCGCCGAAACCCTGATTTTCATAGATTTCAGTCCAACGTGACGACGTTTCTCTTATACTAATTTTTTTATCATGTTAAAGACATAATTTTCATGTCAGCCGGTTACCCAGCACGTTTGCACGAGTGACAGAAATGATTGCGCATAAATTATGAGTGGCAGAAATCTGGGTGTGTGTTCTCACTTTTCTTCAAAGTAATATGCTTCCGGTGGCCAACAGCCAGTTCCATCAGTTCTGCGTACTAATGGTTTTTTAAGTATGAGGCTCAATTGCCAGGCTGACGATGCACGGCAGACGTTATCTTCACAAATAACGCCATACATATGTACAATTATAAGGCTGAATGAGCAGACCTGCAATATCGCGCAAAAGTTTCGAAAACATGTGTTAAAATTATGAAATTCTCGCCATGATAGCACCAAAAATTCTGATCTTTAGTGTGATCTTTGGGCAACATCGTAAGGCGGTCATTGCAGCGGCAAGTGCATTCAGAACAATGAAGAAGCTCAAGCCCGCTCAAGCACATGGTCGCCCTCACGTTTAGCAACCGGAAATTATGCTCCAAGCCACAAATTGTGCTATGAAAATGTTCACGCAATTTGACAACAACCACAAACATAACGAGCTCGTCATCAGAACTGTCCGCATACACAACGGTGCCTAATTCTAATAAATCGGACTTCATTTTCATTTTGGATGCTCTAGTACACAAGCCACGGTTTGTAAATATTCACGTTTATACGCAAGTTCGCTCAGCATGCAGGGTTACTTTCTTGTGTTATGTATACTAGCAGTTTGCGCAGTTTCCTGCCAGCCTTCCCGACAGGATGCTACGGCCAATAACTTCCGATCCAGTCCGTTTCTATCGCGGATCAAACGGTTTGATTGGACATCAAACGGCGTACTGTTTGACACTGACTTCAAATCACCTAGACTCCAACCGGAACGGAGTACGACACGAAAACCAGACGAGGGCAACTTTTGGACATCGTAATAATATGTTTTGGCGCCAATACAAAGTTACTGATGCGAATGTCGACCGCACGTACTGTGGTATCTCGAGCGAAAGAGTCAATCGAGAGCGCTGATTTATAGCAATAGTGTGCAATTGTGAGCGACCGAGTCACCAAAGTTAATGATATATATCCGTTATGCCGGCAAGCGCTTGCGTTCAGTCTGTCAATCGGGACGGTTCTCGTTCGAGATACATACTACTGCACGGGTCAAAGAACGCATTTTGTGGTAGTTTTGTTTTGCGGCTCTACAGTGTACAGGTTTTAGAACTTCGGTTGTCTAGTGGTGTTAGCCATGATAATTGTAGATTTTTTTTTTGTACTCGATCAGTCTAACAGCTACGCTGAGCACTTAATTATCCCGCTGAATTTGTCCCAATTGACGCCGGATTGTACGTATACTAATTTTTTTTAACTCTTCGGTCTCTGGAAATACATTCCCAACGATTTGGCTGCCTGAACCAGGCAGCCTATACAGTACTAATGGTTTTAATAAGCGTTATTGACTGATGTCGTGATACTTGTGAAATTAAAGTATTTTTCACGGATGGTGTACGCGCTTGTACAATATGGCCGCAAGCTTTAATCGATTGCCGAGTCGTGCGGTACTTCTACACTGAAAGACGCCACTGCTTTGTTGAAACTTGAAAGTTAAACGTACTATCCCACAAACAGAAAAATGTCGTTATGCGGCACTGCCAGCCCAGCCCATCACAATTGTGGAACTGTTATTGAACGGTGCGATGCTTCGCCAGCATTACTGAATGACTCACTACTAGCTATAGCACACCTAACTTAATGTTGTCGTCGATGTTATTTTCATCAAACATGCTGTGCGAGTTGTAAGCCGTTTAATAATACATGCACGTAAATACTTACTTGCAATCCGCTGATCCACGAACTTCTTTATTCCTTCTCACAGTGAATTCTACAGATTCCCTCACATTCTACAGTTCGCTTTTGGACTTGTACGAGTACTCCATTTAATTTCCGCTGCTCCATACAGCAATAATGTCTAACCTGATCAGCGCTGCGGAATTCGACGGCACTCTGCAAGCCATCAACCGTCCCACCCACCCGGACAAGTATCCGCACCTCGTGCAGGCCATCAAGGACGCCGGAATCTCCACCCGCGCAGAGTTAGCCCTGTTTCTGGCCAATATCTACCATGAGAGCGAGGGACTTCAGTATGTCGCCGAGATTGGTGGCGGAGCGGGGAAGGGGTATGAGGGAGGGGAGCAGTTCTACGGACGCGGGTATATTCAGTTGACGCATATCTACAACTACCGCGATGCGTCGGCGGCCATCTTTGGGGATAGTAAGGTCCTGGAGAAGAATCCGGAGCGGGTCGAGCGCGAGCCCAAACTGGCATGGGATGTTACTGCGTGGTTCTGGCGCGCTAGGGCAAGTTTCTTAATGTCAGATTATTTGAAACAGCCTACGCACAAAATTATTTGCATGTTTTGTGAGTCTGACGTCATTATGTTCATGGATTCGTCATTATAATACTTACTGTATGCACTTATTTCCCCCAGCATGATCAGAATCATCATCAGCTTACCAGCCATCAAATAAACAATTTTTTACAGTTAGCGCGTGAGATGGACCTGTTGTCAGAGCTAGCTAGTATATCTTTTCAATTAGTCTTCGCACGACTGTGGTGCCTAACATTAACTGAATATTAGTATCTGTGTTTAATTTTGAAAGTTGTCAAGAACATGGTGACAAATTTTCGCTCGACTGTGCAAACATAGACATTAGACAGATGCCGTCACTCTTCTATACCTGCTTGGATATTCTGCTGGCTGAGATAGTTAATGTCCTTATCTTATAGGTGAAACCAAACGGTGTGGGCAGTCTGGAGGAAACAGTTCGTAGCATAAACAGCATGGAGCTGAACGGCCATAATCCAGCACTGGAGCGTCGTTACGAGTTCTTCCACGCAATTTCGGCTGTCCTGGGACTTGGCAAGGGCGCCGCAACACCGGAAAAGAAAAGCCTCCACACAGGCGCACCACCAGGCGGATCAGTGTACGTCGTCCAACCAGGTGATTCTCTCTGGGAAATTGGCAAAAAGTATGGAGTGTCGCACCAGCAAATCGCTGCGGATAACAACATCAAGGATCCGGCGCTGATCCATCCTGGAATGAAACTGGTGATTGGCGGGTCACAAACCAAGACTCCGGAGAAAACAACGCAAATTGCTGCAACTCCAGGCGAAGGCGTTTATATTGTGCAGCCTGGCGATTCTCTATGGGAGATTGGACAAAAGTATGGTGTATCCTACCACGACATCGCCAGCGATAACAACATTCGCGATCCCGCGTTAATCCACCCAGGCATGAAACTTATCATCAAAGGTTCACAGAAAAGAGCACAACAAGGAACCGTGAGCACTCCTTCTGCTGATTCTTCGAATTCCAATGATACCGTCCACATTGTCCAGCCTGGAGATACGCTATACGCGATTGGCCAGAAATACGGTGTCCCATATCTTCAGATTGCTACCAATAATAACATAGCTGATCCAAACGTTATTTTCCCGGGAATGAAGCTACGTGTCACTGGTGGTAACGGTCACCAGGATTCTGTTGGAATGCAGCAAACGAATCGAGGGGATATGAGCGGAATCCCGGAAGTATCTGGATCGGGGCGGAAATACACCGTTAAACCGGGAGATTCGCTGTGGGAGATTGGGCAGAAGCATGGCGTCGATTTTCACCAGATTGCCGAGGTGAACAAGATCGACGATCCGACTAAGATTTTCCCCGGACAAATACTCAACATACCTTAAGAAGATGCACACCAGACCATCGCATCGTTAACGTTTTTTTGTCTAGCAAAGGTTGTCATTTAATGGACTGCATTTCTGCTGGTATCATCCATGTCCCCGTGTTTGTCTGCGCAATCTTGCCAAAATGCACAACAGGTTTCATATACATAATACATGGATGGTATTACTGTATACTGCAAAACATTTTGAGTGTGGAAATTCAACAACGGCGCATTCTGTAACGCCTTCATCTAGTTAGCAGTCGTGATACTAATGAAGTAATACGTGCCCCGATATGCGCTGCGCCATATTACTTTGCTGACGTGGTGTAATTGTTTTCTCATGTATTCTCACTTTACGGCAAACACAGGTAGCTGTTACATTCCACTGAACTCAAACTCTGAAAGCAAATCAGTTGGGTATCAACATAATTAAAATTGTATTTGCTCTGACGGGACAGAACCTAATGATGTCATAATGGTGCGTTTTTGAATTCAGTGACATCACATGATGTCATCTGCTCGTCCCATGCATCCAGGCCGTATCAGCCAAACGGACCATGTGACACATCAAATAATGTACCGTAGGAAATAGGTCTGGTTTCATGCCAGTGTCATCGGACGTTGCCTTTGTTGACAGCAGCAGATCGCGCGGACAGGACTCCTCTATACCGGCATAATAATCTTATCTTGTGAACTAGATCGTGTTAATCACGCTGTAGGGTGTTGTTTGGTTTTGCACTCGCTCTGCGCGATTTATTTAATTTGTTCATAGTACATCGGCACAACTACACGTTAAGCATTTTTATGTCTTCAGTTCGGCATGATTTGACAGTTTGCGTACATTGTGTTCGCGACGACAGCGGCGAACATGGAGATTTTTCCATACATCTCAGAGTTACTTTATTCTCATTGCAGTGTTAATATGTTGCTGATCCTGTTCACTTGCACACTGTTTATTGGCTTGCACTTCTGTCGTTCGCATCGCAAGTCTAGCTTGTTATTCCGAACGTCAAGCAAAAGGCGGCTGGAATTAGAACTGTTAGTACGTCCAGAAAACGACGTGCGGATTCATGTGCAAAATGAGCTGGAGGACAAGATTCAAGAACTGGATGAAGAGAACGAATGTCCCGCATTAGAGAAGCGGAGATCGAAATACGAATCCGTTATCGGTGAGCCTGTAAATCAACATTTTTGTGCACTAATGTGCAGTACATCCGCTTGGTTTAAACAGTTGAACCATGGGAAAGTGTTGCCGTGGAAGGCCAGCCCGTGTCGTACAAGAAGAAAGCTGTCCTCGGGATCGGAGCTACCGGGACTGTCTACTTAATACAAACCAGAGCCAAAAATCTTCAAAATTTACGTGAGCACAGTTCCAAATTTTAACGGCTGTAACCAGTAATAATGCACCCCCCCCCCCCACCCGGATCCAAAAAAATGCCCAGGTCCGGAATAAATGCCCTATTCAGAGC
>JAQGAU010004040.1:0-12207 GCA_034698045.1 Paramacrobiotus richtersi
TCATCGTTTGAGAAACAGTTTTTTTGTGAAACACGATTATCTTTAATTTGCTAATTAAAATTCAGATTTCGCAAAATTTTTTCGCCAACTTTTTTAATTAGAAGTGTTGTTTTATTTTTCGAAGTGGCTACGCGCGAGAATGCTCCCGCGCGTAGTTAATCGGCTACGCGCGAGAAATTTCTCGCGTGAAGCAAAAATGTCGCGAATTGGCTACGCGCGAGATCTGTAATTTTGCTTCTTCGTGCAGCTTCCTATTGGACTTTCCTACTTCCTTCATGTTACTTTCTTAGTTCAGCTTCTTCAGCCTTCTTGGTTGATTTTCATTGCTTACTTATCTCAATTTCTCAGGTTCTCTTCTTGGTTTAGTTCTTAGTTTAGCTTCTTAGTTCATTTTCTTTGCTTCTTTATCTTACCATCTTAGTTTCTCTTCTTGGTTTAGAACTCGTTTCCACACTTGTATTTCTTAATTCAGCTTCTTAATTTATATTCTTGGTTTCTTTTTTTCAGGTTCTTAGTTCTCCTGGTTTCTCTTAGTTCTCTTAGTTTTTCTTCCTTTCTTCTTGGTTTCTCATTTTGGTTTAGTTATTAGTTTCCAAGCTCCGATTTCTTAACTCAGCTTCTTAATTTAGATTCTTTTTTTCTTGGTTAAGGTTAGTTCAGCTTCTTAATTTATTAGTTTTTATTTTCAGTTCGTTCTTGGTTTTTTCTTAGTTTCGTAGCTCTCGCGCGTAGCCTTCTGATTACGTTTTCACAACGCGCGAGATGTCTCGCGCAAAGCCGATTAGCTACGCGCGGGAAATTCTCTCGCGCATAGAACTGACATTTATTTTTGCCCATTATGCTAAAGTGGTTTCGTGCCAAGCCAGTCTGCAATTTTTTTCCGCAAAAAAGCAAAGTAATTTCGGAAAAAATAAAGAAAATATCGTGGACAAGTTGGTTAGTTTGACTTTTATTGCATTTTTGTTTGATGTTTTAGGAACCCGATTCTGCCCGGGTATGGATTTGGCCCGAACACTGACCTTCACGTTTTTCGCCAACATGATGCATAAAGTGGAGGTCCGGTTGGCCACAGGCGAAACTTTGCCGCCGTTTGATGAGTTTCGTGTGGGGATCTCTTCGCGTCCACTGGAATACAAAATTGAAGTGTCTCCGCGCAGCTGAGCTCTTTGCGGAGATTTTGTGCCATTTGGGTTTTGGTGGTTTTGATCTGTCGTTTTGTGGGAATATGGGTTGTGACTCGATAGAAAATGTGACAACCTTTGTTTATTGTACAGATTTTACTTGCCATATACAGAAATAATTCCTGACTAATAAGAGAAAATTTTGTAATACTTTGAGTTGGCCTTTAAATGTGTTTTGATCACTTTTTTTTAGCTTTTTTTTCTGGGAGAATTGTAGCGGTCAGTCTTGTTCAGTCCTGAATTGGGGGGTATTAAAACTGAAAGTACCGGAAATCTGAACTGTACGTGAATAAATTGCAACATTATTAAATTTTGTGGTTAATGTGATTTGAATTGTCACCGTTCACAACCCATCTTGACCAGGTACATAATAATACAGGTGTACGTGGATCGAGGAAAATTATTTTTGTAAATACTTTTACTGTTTACATTAATTTTGGTGCCATAAATAATGTAATGTTTTCCTATCGGGCCAGAAAATGTCATATAAAGTCAATCGACAGCGGCCTATCTGATTCATGGCAGTTACGTTATGCGATGACTCGACTCACATGCTGCATTCTGAAATCTGAATGGCGAATCCGCGAATGCAGCATTTAAGTGATAAGTGATTTAACTTTTGAGTCAAAAGTAAACGTTTAAATTTTAAAAACTCCAGTTTTGACTTTTGAGTCTTGAAATCACATCACGAAATTGGTGAATTTATTAACTTGTGACATTGGAGTATTGCACTGCTGCCATTAGCACAAGTGCGCTAACGATTGATATTGATGATGGGGATAGTCGCGATGGATATTGCTTCTAGACCTAGAGATCGATGAGTGTTATGGTGGATTAATTTCTCTCATCCATTATCGAATTCCTATTCATCCCACTTCGTGAAACTGATTAATCTGAGCTCCACAATGATGTCCAGTCCGAATCCCAACCTCAACACCTTCCGAGCGGACTCGAGCTCAACGGGAACCCTCAAGATGAACATCACGCTGGGGAAGAACCCTTCCGTCCAACAAAGCGGACCGTTTTACCTGATCCGTGCAGAAAACATTGGTAAGCGAGTAACTTACCAAATCCAACTGGATCTATCGATTGGAAGACAGTTATATCGTGAAGATATTGGGGAACTCGATTGACTGATACAATTCCAAGAATAGTGAAGAATTCCTTCCTTTTGTTACATTGCTCCACTGTTTCGTGGTTCGAGCGCATTTTACAATATTTTATGAAATTTCTGATGAAATAATTGCAGAAGAAAGCGAAGCAACGGGAAGTACCAACCTCCTGGAGCACCATCTCCTGGAGAGCTCCTATTACAAGATGTGTAATGTCAAGAAGCTGAAAGACGAGTTGAGCTCCTTTCTTCCCAATCTCCCCGGATTTTCCGACGTCCCGGCCTCCCAGGACAAATCCTCCCTGAAAGATCTCTATGATAACCCGCCCCGGGTGCGGAAGGAGCTGGATCCCCTGCCTCCGCATTTGTTGGCCAACTTCCGTCTCAATCCTGGCCAGGTTGGGAATTTTGTGTTTTTTATTTAATTTAAACATTTTTTTATTGATTTTTAATTATTCCTGCAGTTGCCGGAGAAGTTTCGGTTAATGGATATTAATGCCATGAAAAAGCAGCACAAAAAACGACGACGACGGGAAGAAGCGGCCGCGGTGGCTGTTTCTGGTAAGTTTTCCGGGAATAATTTAGCACGAGCGAATTTATATAAATTTTGTTGTCGATTCAGTGTTGGTTTCAGTTTTTCATGTCGGACTTGTATTTTTAATGCCAAATGTTCCGGTGTGCTATTCACAGTATGTTGAAACTTGTTTATTTTTCATGAAATAATTTACTTTTCATTTTTTATAATTTTTTACAATAGCTTTGTAAACTTTTTTGGCTGTTATGATTCGCCGCATTTTTTTGTTATTATTTTTGCAGCGGAACAGGAAGCGGCGAGTGCGGAAATCAAACGGCAGCGAAAAGAAAAAGACGACGAAAGGCATGCAAAAAAGAAAGAAGGTAGAGGATACTGACTATATAACTCGATATGTTTTCGTCCGACAGATGCATCATTACGAATGCTAATTTTATCATTATTATGATTTTGTAGAGCGAAGAAGAGCCAAAGCTGTGCATGGAGGCGCAGTGGCTTCCATGTGATCTGCGTTCTTTTCATATGTATATCCAAAGATGTACGTGGCGCAATGAGTTATTAATTAGTATTTGTGGGTAAATATATAGTATAAGTACATAAATTATTTGTTTAACGTAAATTTTATTGATTTTACGCTGCCTTGTAATGTGAGTATTTTACTGGAGGAAAAATTAGTAAAACGTTAATAAATATGAACCCATTGGATTAAAAGAAATTACATAAGCAATGATGGTAATAGTTTCTCTTGTATATTTAGAATGAAATACCATTGCGCGATAACTAATAAGTCAGATGCGATGTAGCAACAATGGATGTTCAACTTAGAAATTAAATCTGGACACTCGCAATGAATGAAAAGTCGTTTTAAATGTACAGCAATCTGTCCAGAATACGCCCAGTCCACAATCCATTACTTGTTTAATCGAAAAATAGCGATGAAAAAAGCAGTATGCGGCTGTTGGGTTTGTTTTTTAGCCGTATACATAATATTTTCAGTACCGATGTTTTACATTAATCGTTTCGCTTACGCTAGTAATAAACAAGAAGATCTGTATAATGAGAAGCAGCTTGTGTATGCAACCAGTAATATAAATAGAATGAATATCTTTGTATCTTGTTCCGATTTGTGTACTTGCTACTCTTCCTCAAACTATTATAAACAGCTAACGATACATAAAATTTATGATATAAAAAAGTAATAAGTTAAATCAGCTGAAGTACGGCAAAATTAGTGAAATGTCAGAGTTATTACAAATAGGAATGTTGTGTTATTTCAGGTGTTCTTGCGTGAAACCGTGGCACCTCCACCAAAAAAGAGTTTAATTAGCGTTCGTTGAGGATTTTTATGGATTTTGTGACTGAAATGCATGTACGGAATTGCTTATGCGTCATTATTTCCCCGATATTCTGTAAATCGTTTTCGGCACAACAGTTACATAATTTCGGAACTCGCGTTGAGGGAAGATTCGAACAATTTTACGCCGAACGAACAGCTGACACTGAGTGGCAGAATAATGCGTTGCTCTTTTTTCCAAGGACGGTTTTCTGATCTTGTAAGCTTGAAGTTCAGAATAACAAAAAACAGATTTGGGCACTTGATTTGTGTGGCTCGAATGCCGCGGAACGTTTGTCACTAAAACATCAGACGCTGTTCAAAATTCGTAACATACCAGTACTTGCTAATATGCTGGGTTTAAACGAGTCAGCCAGCATGCACCCACTTATCTGTTTAGATGTTCAATAAAATGTACCGATCGATTACAACCGGTTAGCTAAAGATACCATCCATATGGCATGCTTATTGCAGCTCATGCATTTTCCGGAGTACTTTTTCTGTGGTGTTCGGTAGCAAAAACTGGATGTATGTGGAAATACGTAGCAGAAGCGTCCACAACAACTGACTGTGCCGTGTACCATAGTTCCATACAGGAACATTGTGCGCACTTTTATTTATCATCATGTTGACGATACTAGCGTATTGTACGGTGTTATTGTTACTGGTCGTCTTGTTGCTGTTCCTTCGCGTTTACGTAAATCGGCCCGGCCAGCACGGAACTCCACCAGGACCAGTTGGTAAGATGTTATGAAAGCCACATTATCTCGCCGTTCATGTAACGTTGAAAACTGATACACTTGCAGTGCTCTTTCGAGATCTGTGTCGAACACTAAAAGAAGCGTAAGCACATAGATTCACCGAATGCAAAACATGTGTAGCAAATGTATCGTGCATGTCGATCTACATTGTGCAAAGGAAGCCTTTTTTCTGTGCGCTTACAGTGTTTTCTTCCAGGTGTTCCGTTTATTGGTTATCTTCCGTTTTTGGGTAAATATCCTTGGACCGGACTGAATAAACTGCGAGAACGGTATCCGCACATTGTGGGTCTGTATCTGGGAAACGAGTACGTGGTGATACTGCAAGATTACGAAGCGGTGCGGGCTGCGTATGTTGAGCAGGATGAGGTTTTCCGAGGACGACCGGATGGCTTTCTCATGCGGTACTTCAGTTCAGGAAGGGATGGGCAAGTGCATGGTATGATAACTATTAACCACTCAATCACCACTGTATTCGTAACAAATTCCAGGATCTGCCAGTAAAGCGATTTGTAGCAAATGCTGGATGATATTGTTCTAGTATTCAGTGCTATGATCGTCATTGTGCGTTAATTTTTACTGTGGTTCCAGGTCTGCTTGCTCTGGAAGGAGACAAATGGCAGGCTACTCACGCTTTTGTAACAAACACGTTTAAAAACGATCTCGGCGCGTACACAGCAAAAATGAACAGAATTTTTATGGAGGAATGCGACAGACTAGTAGAGAAGTTTCTAAAAGAAAAAGGCCCTTTTGTCGTGGATGATCTGCTACTGCATGCCAGCATGAGAGCAGTAGGACGGACGATATTCGGACGACCAATTACCGAAGCTGAATTTGAAAGGGTCGCGAAGCACGACGCAACGTTCCTTGCACAAATTGCCGGTGGTCCCATTGGCGCGTAAGCTGGTGTTATAGTTTAATTAGCTGTTACCACATTCCGCTGGATAACTGCAGAAAAATATATCGAACTGAGCTTCTCTAACGATATAGCAGTGTTCTGTGACCTTTTTAAAATTTAAGAAGCTTGTGCCGCTGGTTAAGAGTTACAATCTTTTTAAGGTGGCCATGGATGAGATTTATCCCAGGCCCGACAGGAGACGCTTGGAAGAGTTTTCACTACGCTGTGGAACAACGCTTCCGCTTGATGGAACAAGAACTGGATGAACATTCACGAACTGGAACATCTTATGAAATCCGAGATCTTATGGATGCGTATCTGCATCGCGCAGCCGGCAAGGACGACGGTTCTCTTGCAATGCGAGGTAATAAATTAGTTCTTATGAACTTACATCTTTCAAAGTCTCTCAACTGTGATATCGAAAAGAACACTCCAGACAGACCTGTAAAGCAACAGAGTAACAAAAAAGATCAAGGCTTCTTTTCTCTTCTTTCTCGCTTTTTTCCGTAACTGGTGTTTGTGCAGAATTACCTGCTTCCTAAATATGGCAGAATGGTAGTTGTTTAGAACTGCAGCAAGTGATTCGTAATTAAGTTTGTTGTGTCTACTTGTACAGTACGTACATCCATTCAACACATAAAAATTAATATTCTCGTAGACCGGGACGATTTGGTAACGACAGCAGTGGCGGCTTTCACCGCTGGCTCGGAAGCAACCACGGTGACCATGCTGTGGGCACTGCTCTACATGTGCGCCTATCCGCACATCCAAAGAAAAGTTGAAGAAGAAATCCAGCAGGTCCTCCGAGTGGATCGTCCTGTCGACTACAACGATATTGGTAAATTCAAGCCTGTTCCGTGTAATCCAGTGCAACGCATTTTTTGGCGGTGACTTCAGAAAATCTGCCATATACCGCAGCAACGCTTTACGAATCAATGCGTCTAAGCGGTCTTGATCCGCTGGCCGTGCCACGCTCGACCCTGGAAGAAACACATCTACTGGGATACCGCATACCGAAGCGTACAAAGGTCACGGCCAACTTCTGGGCCATTAACCGCAATCCAGATTATTATCCCGATCCTTTAGCCTTTAAACCTGAAAGATTTATCGGACAGGACGGGAAGGTCCATTTGCCCAAACAGTTCATACCGTTTTCAGCAGGTAAACTGCGGACGTAATAATTTCATAGATTACTAATTGTAAGTAATCCGTTACAATTTAATTCCGGTCACTTTTTCTGTTGGTTTTACAGGTAGTCGCACATGTGCTGGGATCCATGTAGCAAAGAACATCAATTTCATTTTCTTCGCCAACTTACTACGGAAACTGGAGGTGCGGACAACGAAAGGTCAAGAGTTGCCGCCATTTGATGAATGCCGCTTAGGAGTATCTTTACGGCCGTTAGAGTTTGCTGTTCAAGTAGTCTTACGTACTTGATGCTTTCCAGTTCTTTTGTGTTCCAGGGGGTGTAAAAGTACAGCAGTTTTGATACAGGTGCGATTGACTATTAAAACTACGCGGCATTTCGCCATAACATGCTTGTATGTTAAAATGCGCTACTTCAAGCACATGACAGTGGTGCAATAATATTACAAATCTACTGGCATCACCGCAGTTCAACTCGAAGAACGTAGTACTTTCGACAAGTCTTCAAAAGATGCGTCTGTCCAGTTCAGTATCATAATAAAGCGCTTACGTACATAATTATGCTTTGATAAATTAACGTGTTTGTTACTTCACTTTGTAACTAATTGTAAACCCTTTTCTTGCTAAACATGAGTCTTTGATGTGTGCTCGCAATCTCGTATGTACGGGGCGTTTTGTATTGGCACAGTTCTTGCGGTAACTTTCTTCACCGTGCTGCTTCGAAACCCAGTTATATGTTACATGTAAATGTGTTAGATATGTTGCGTACCGCACAATGCAGTCAACATAAAACACTAGTCAGACCTTTGGAAGCCGAGTCGATTTCACGGCATTCTTAACAACCTAATAAGTACTTCAGTAAGCTAAGATAAAAAGGACTGATTGTGCTACGGTACATACACTCTTAACTCTTTCTCTTTAATACTTCTTTATGTGCTTGTTAGATGCTTCGATTGATTAACTGATCGGCAAAAAATCCTCATAACAAAGTTCAAGTCAAATCAGTCTCTACTGATTTTCATCGCTCAAATCTATTATACTGACAAGCAAGAACGGTCCGCATCAAATAAAATTCATAGAAGTGCTCAAGTATAACACACTGGTGAGGTTCTGAATATTGCCTATTTCCAAGCATATATCTTGTTATTACGCTTGCTTACACTTGTTGTTAGTCGGTGCTGTCGGCGATCATAAGAAATGATTCCGAGCGCAATGTCGTGCAACACACGTGAACAATATGGTTCCCATCAGATAATTAAATAGGCACTTGTGAACTCGTGGAAAACGATCAAAGGTGTGTCGCCATAGCTAAACAAACACAAGCACTGACTCATGGTTTTGACGCGCAGCGTGCCGAATCTGCAGATGTGTTACCGGTTAATGCATGCAGTCAAACGTGACTTGGTCAGTAATGCAGTCTATTACTCCTTACAATATATGTACTGTAGATAGAGAGCTACATATATAAGCCTTCAGCAGTTCTAATTTGTCCACAATATCTTGCGCATTTGTTTTGCATTTGTTTGTATTTCTCTACACCGTTTATAGAAGAAGAGTTCTAAATTGTTTACTTTAACCTTTTGGTGACAAGTGTTAACAGAACTGTGAAGAAAAATGAATCATACCCTAATCTTTTGGACGGCCATTGTTGCCACGGTAATACTTAATGCGGAAGTGGTTAAAAGCGGCCGGGCCAGTGGCGGCAGCAGATCATCATCGTCATCCCGTTCATCATCATCCCGTTCCAGCTGGGGCAGTTCCAGTAGCTCCGGACGCAGCTACTCCAGCCCGTCTTCTTCATCCTCTTACCGCTCGTCCCGGTACTCCAGTCCATCGTCATCCCGATACGGCAGCAGCAGCAGTAGCGGTAGCTACGGTTCATCTTCGCCCTCGTATTCATCCCCCAGCTGGAGTAATTCCCCGTCTCCCTCACCTCCATTCCAGCGCTCGGTGTTCTCTAAGGCCACTTTGTTTGGCGGGTCGGCATCATCACCTTCCTCGAAATGGGGCAGCAGTAGTCCCAGTGGCTCACGTCCAGCCTCTGATTATGCGGTGGCCGGCCGATCGGCTTTCAGCAGCGCATCCAGTCGGCCGCTGATCAATCCAGCGAAATCCTCTGCTTCCTATGCAGTCCCCGTTGTCACCAATCCCAGCATTATGGTTGTCAACAATTACCGATCACCTGGTTATTCTGCGTCGGGGAATAACGAGTTTTTGACTGGTTATTTTTTGGGTCGCGCAATGTCCACTTCTAGCTATAGTAACCGGTACTACAATGGGTATTACTACGATTCGTATATTCCTTATCGACAAAGTTACCGGCAGTATGCCAGCTCTGCTCCCTATACCACAGTTGCACCAGCATCTTCTAACAGTGTGACTGGAAGCTCCGAGTTGCCGACCTCGACGATGCCCAGTCCAGTGCGTACATCTCGAGATTATTGCGCACTTGCGCGCTGGAACATGGAACTGCCCTTCAGCGAACTGCCCAACATGGCTTTACAGTTTCTAACCAATGACTCTATTTCCGGCACCACAGTCGAGGAGAAATCACGGTACGTCACTTGTATAATTGTGAGTAACAAATTTATAAATATTAATCTTGGTTTTTTTCTGGGCAGGTTTATGTACGGATTACTGAATGAAACATTGGAACTGTACGGTAACTTGCCGGCTTCCGCGGATGTGTTTCAAGTGAACTCCAGCTTAAATTTGAAAAAATGCAAATTCCAAATCCCCAACCGCAATGCAAGATACGCGCAGATGGCCAACAATGCCACGGAAGAAACGGACGAAGCCATGGAAACATGGGAGCGGGTCAATAAGATCACGGAGGATTTCTTTAGCCCCAATAGCTTTATGTGCCAACAATACAGACAATACAAAAAGGTATGGCCACAGGGAATAGCGAACATAAATAAAGAACTAGTACGCGTAGCGTCAAGTGCTCGTGGTTAACAAGGACTAAGCAACGAAATAGGAAACAGGTTTTGCCAGTTTAGCAGTGTGCATCAATACCACGGTGTGTGGTGACCACTTGCTTCACTCTCAGTAGTGCACCCGCCGTGGAATCGCTGTTATTAGATACAGCTGCTACATTATTAAACCTATATTCCTTTCATTATTACCGCATTTGTGACTGCATATGCACTTGACAGTTATTTTTGTACTGCATACGTACAGTAATACGGGATACTTAACGTTACAGCACGAATGGTTCCCTGTGATGCCGGACTGTGATCAACCAGTTACACCCCCACCGCCAAAGAAAGAAGAACCTTTTGTTACGAGTAAGCTAGCTTACCAACACTAGTAGCAAAAATTATAGGAGTGTACTGTACTTGCAATTAATACAAGGACATATATAAATATGATTTTGCTTGTTTTAGGCATCAACAGCATGCTGACCAAGTACAGCAACGCTAGCAACAATATGGATCTTTTATCAGGTATGTACTGTACACAAAATCTTATCGTTCACATAGCCTACGAAGTATCTGGAATGGAATAACTAATACTTATTCATTGCAGATTTGGTCCGTTCTGCCAAAGCTTGCTATGACACTCAACAGTTGAATTATAACCCTGCGGTCGCTGCGTTGCGCGAATGCTTGGACTTTTCCATAGATGCCACCCAGGTGTCGGCGCTTGACAACGATGATGCTATGTTCGGTAACGAAGATCTTTGCAGGTATGTCATGTGGAAATTGAAACGTATGATCTAATGAATTATCAATTCACAACATGTGTAACGGTTCAAGAACGCATAGTTCGTCCTAGCTTTTTTCAGATAATACGACTTTATGCGTAGACAGTCGGGATCGACATAATAGATACATACATACATGAAAAAACAATCATTATTTTTTCAGGAAATACCTTAACCCCAACGTAGCGCGCTGCCTCAACGACGCAGAAGTAGCTTCCGCTGTAAACGGGCAAAATATTAGCGCTACAGCATGCAGTTTAAATGATTTGACCAATCTTCTGGTATTCGCTCGCAACTTCTACGTTTGCACTGAACCCGTGGGCAGCAATCTGGTGAGTACTGAGTACTATGGCCTATAATATGTGCTAGCCAAAACAACAGTCTTCCCATTATCCAAGTACCACAGCACTCTGACCTTTTGGTTGTATTCCATAGTTAAACTATGCCATCAGCATACAGCCGACGACAACCACTACCACCACCACAACAACGACGACTACCACCACGACATCTACGACAACGACTGTCAAACCATCATTCTGGGCCAGCATATTTGGTTAGGGCGTCAACTGCCAGAGTGATCTTACGGACTGGTTCAGTGCAAAGCAAGCATCGTGGCCTTCGGGGTTACACTTATGCCCCTGATCTAAGTTAATGAAGACGACGTCGGTGCCCGCTCTATAAAGTCGATAATATTCAATTACCGACCTCGCAACTCCAAACTACAGTATTATGTGATGGATATTCCCCTGTCTCCTGCAGAATGGAAAAAAAGAAAATTTATACTGCTACCCCTAATATACCTTTACTTGTATATTATACCGTTGTGCACAATCACAGAATAATGCCGGCTCTGGGTACGCTGTGATCGAAATGACAATATTATTGTTATGCCCAAAAGTTACAAATAAACCACGGCTGCCGCCAGTATTCATTCTCATTGTCCGAAATTACAAACAATCTACTCCCTGCCGCCATATGTGTCGGTTGAAGTGTTGTGAACTTGGCCCATGCTATCAATAATATCGGTAAACTAGTATTATCTAATCGTAGGTGCTTCATTATGACATCACGAGTAACGGGAAACGCATCGGCGGCGCTAGAAATCTGAGTCATATGACATCGCTTATCTTGTCGGCTAGGTTCCTTCGTGCAAGTAAAAACGCTGCAGTCTGCCATATGCATAGTCAAGTTTACCGTAAATGCCCGCGGTACATAATAACATATTAGTAAGAACATGACGCTTACAAGAGGGTGCACGACGGCATAAATGTGTGTTGCTAGATTTACTGTACAACTTTTGTGAAAGCTGTTATCCGTCCATATATTATTCACACAATGCTGATTCTGCAGAATTGTTGTTTTGCTTCATAATATTATTGCTTATTAACCTGCGCACTGATCTTTTGGAATAAAATGGATCAACGAAAGGACAAATCGGCAGAGAATAAAGCGGACCCACAAGCGGATAATCATGACAGGAAAGTACTTGCTGTTCAATTAGTAATGAAGGTAGCCGTGCTCTGCAAAGGAGGCCAG